>MKEJ01008988.1:0-11849 GCA_001753735.1 Embelia ribes
GTATACATTTATGTACTCATCAACAATCCTTTTCTTGGATGAGCTTTCAATTAGTGGATGACTCGGTAGGCAGCTCATAGATGAACGTCTTTGGGCTCATGCATAAATTGGCTAATAACACTGACTGAAAAAGCTATGTCTGGCCGAGTATGTGCGAGATGGATTAGTTTTGCCACCAGTCTCTGATACATCTCCCTGTCCACGGCTTTGCTTCTAAGTGCCTCCCCTAATCTGTGATTCTGCTCAATTGGGGTTACAACCGGTTTGCTAGCTGTCATACCAATTTCTTCGAGAAGGTCAGTGATATACTTTTGTTGGGAAATAAATATTCCTTCCTCAGACCAAGCCACCTTAATCCCAAGAAAATATTTCAGCCTTCCGAAATCTTTTATCTCAAACTCCTTGGCTAGTCGTCATTTTAAAGCTTTCTTCTCATTCTCATCATTTCCTGTCACAATTATATCATCTACATATACAATTGGAGCTGTAACACCCCCTGTACCTGAGTGTTTTATGAAAAGAGTGTGGTCCCCTTGGCTTTGTTTATATCCGTTGGCCAACATCACTTTGGCAAACCTACTAAACCACGCACGTGGGGATTGTTTCAAGCCATATAAAGCCTTCTTTAATCGGTAGACTTTGTTTCCGTCACTTCCACTAAATCCTGGTGGAACACTCATGTAAATTTCTTCTTCCAGCTCTCCATGAAGGAATGCATTTTTCACATCATATTGTTGTAGTTCCCCGTCAAAATTAACGGCCAAGGATAGTAAGATCCTTACTGTGTTCATCTTTGCTACTGGGGCAAAAGTTTCTTGATAGTCCACGCTATATGTTTGAGTGTAGCCTTTTGCAACAAGCCTTGCTTTGTAACGCTCTAGAGACCCGTTTGCTTTAAATTTTACTGAAAACACCCATTTGTACTCAACTGTGCTCTTTCCATTTGGTAAATCATCTAGCTCCCAGGTTTCATTTTTCTCTAGTGCATCGATTTCAGCCTTCATAGTAGGCCTCCATTCTTCCTTCGATAGTGCCTCTGATAGAGATCTTGGAATTGGAATTGAATTCAAGGTTCAGAGGAAACTCTTGTGGCTTGGTAAGAATTTATGGAAAGATACAAAGTGAGATAGTGGATATAAGGGTCTTTTGGTTCATTCTTGAGTTCCTTTCCTCACTGCTATGGGTAAATCTTGGTTAGGGGCAGAGGACTTGGTTTGAGATATGGGATCTGATTCTACTATTACCTCATTTCCAAGGCTCGGATGGGCTGATTGATCTTGCCTTGGTACTGGAATGGTATTCTTTTTCCTTGCATACACTTGATCAAACCAAAAGTGATCAAAGATTATACCGTTCCCCTTCCTCCTTCTCTTTGGACTCTTTTGGTGGAGGGATTGAAGTGACTTTAGTTGACTCTAATTTGGACGGGGACAATTCAATTGAAGGTAGGCCTAGGAAGCACTCCTTGTCTTCTAGTGTAGATAGCTTCCCCTGAAGATAAGGAGTGGAAAAATATGGCTTCCCCTCAACAAACGTGACATCGGCCGAGACATACAATTTTCTTGTGCGTGGATGATAGCATTTATAGCCTTTTTGAGTTGCAGAGTAACCCACAAAGACACCCTTAAGAGCTCTAGGATCTAACTTTCCCCTATTGTCGTCATGAATATGAACAAATGAGGTACACCCAAATACTCAGGGGACAAGATTGAACGAGCTTCGAATATCTGGATAAAATTGGGACATGACCTCCAATGGACTTTTTAACCCTAGGACTCGAGAAGGAAGTCTGTTTATGACATAAGCTGAAGGGAGTACGGCTTCTCCCCAATAACACTTTGGTACATTATGTTGGAACAGGAGGGGCCGGGTGGTGTCTATTTTTTCTTTCAGCTACTCCATTTTGTTGTGGAGTTTTGACACGCGATGACTCATGTATGATTCCCTCCTTTTGAAAGTAGGGAGTAAGAACTTGATTAAAATAATCTCGAGCATTATCAGACCGAATTTTTTTTATTTTTGTACCAAATTGGTTTTTAATCATTGTATGGAAGAGAGTAAAAATATGACTCACATCTGATTTGTTTTTGAGCAAGTTTATCCAGGAGACTCGAGTACAATCATGAATAAATGTCACAAACCATCTTGACCCTGAGATATTTGGAATAGTAGAAGGTCCCCATATATCGCTATGAATTATGAAGAATAGAGAAGATCGTTTATTATTGATGATTGGAAAAGATACACGGGTATGTTTTGCATACTCACAGATTTCACAATGAAAAGATTGACCATCTAATCCCTTGAACAATACAGGGAACATTATTTTTAAAGCAGAAAAAGACACATGACCTAGATGCCTATGATGTAACCAAATGACATCCTTTTTTGATGAAGACAAAAACGTATGGGGCAAATCAGACTTAATGGATTGTAGCCTATCAGGTGTATGCAAGTAGTAAAGTCCATTCTCCTCCTTAGCAAGTCCAATCCTCCTCCCCGAAACCTGGTCTTAAAATTCACCATAAGTAGGAAAGAATGTAACATGGCAGGTTAGATCGTGGGTAAGCTTTTGTATGGATATAAGATTAGTAGATAACTGAGGGGCATGAACATTTTTTAGGAGTAAATTAGGTGTAATTTGTACATCTCCCATTCCTACCACCGTGGTTGTAATACCATCGGCAACTGTTATTTTCTTACAATTTGGACAGGGTGTATAGGTACTGAAATGTTTTCAGGTATGTGTCATATGGTCTGTGGCACCAGAATCAAGAATCCAACAATTCCCAAACCTGTTATTAAATGCATTTAAACCAAAGGAGTTTTGACTCATCTGAGAGGGTTAAGGAACAACTTCCCTTTGTTGTCTTGGGTTTCTCAAGAGATCCCAGCAAATTCTTTAACTTTTCGATCTCCACAGGCCTGAATCCTCCAATATTTTGATTTTCTTCCTGTGTGGTTATGTGTGTCTGCCCTTGTTTCTACCTTGGATGTTTCCCCTTGGGTCCCCATTCACGACTAGGGGGCTTTCCATGCAATTTCCAGCAATTGTCCTGAGTATGTCTCGGCTTCTTACAGTAGATGCACCAAAGTTCATCATTATTTGCCAATTTTGGTGTGTCAAGTCTGCTGTTCCCTGCCTCAGACAAGCTGTCAAGCTTCAGGCCTTTATTTTTTGCGTTGAGAAGTGCTGAACTGTCTTGTGGAGTTGATTCCAGCATGATCCCTCGACAACTTTCCTCTGATCGAATCAGGGACATGGCTTCATTAAGGGATGGGACCTCAAAATTTCCCAAAATCTGAATACGCACCAAGTCAAATTCAGAATTTAATCCATAAATAAGATCATAGACTCGATCACGTTCGATGAATTTTTTTACAATCACCGCGCATTCGCTGCATTTCAGATCAATTGTTCGATAATAATCCAACTCCTGCCAATGGTTTTGCAGGAAATTTGCATACTCTGTCACGGATCTGTTCCCTTGTTTTGCGGCTGTGGTTTTCATCTTGATATCATAGATGAGGGTTGCATCATTCATTTTGGAGTAAGTTTGGTATAATGCTTCCCAAATTGCCTTTGCCGTGGGGAGAAACATACATGTATCACTGATTTCAGGAGTCATTGAATTCCACAACCATGACATGATCATGGAATCTTCTTCATCCCGTGCTTCAAAGCCAGCCTCTCTCTTCTTTGGTCCTGTGCCCAACAGATGTTGCAGCTTTCCTTTTCCCTTCAGGAAAGTCCGAACCAATGGCGACCACTTCGAATAATTTCGCCCATTCAACCTGTAAGCCGGTTGCATATTCTGGAGTTCACTGGTGCCTTTTGCCTGTGACTCATCTTCAAGGCTCGGGGCTAATGAAATTTTAGGCATGGAGGAGGTTATTTCTGACATCTTATGAGATGGTACCCAGAGTAATTCCAGCAATCAAGGCTGGGGAGGAAAATAATTCTGGGTGCTGAAAAAAATAATTCCAGCAATTAAGGCTGGGTTGTGGAAGAATAAAATCAAAATTCCTAGGAACCCTAGACTTAAGGTTCCGATACCATGAAAACTGAAAGAAACCTTTTTTATTCTTATTATTCTTATATGAACCAGAAACATACAATATACATGCTCTTGTATTCACGGTATTCTCCTACTAAAACTACTAAAAAAGGGAACTGTAATTAACTAATTTCCTAAAAACTGGGAACACAATATTCTGAGATTGTAATTAACATTTATTCCTAAAATCATGGGAGATATTCCTGTAATCATTTATTACTAAAATCACAGGAGATATTCCCGGATTTTCTACAATAATTGTAAATTTAAACCTTAAAGCAACAATTTGGATAGCAACCACGTGTAATCTGCGAGTTCAAGAGCTGGAAATCACATTTTGACCATATTTCAACAATTTGGATAACAACCACGTGTAATCCGCGAGTTCAAGAGCTGGAAATCACATTTTTACCCTATTTCAAGCTAGGTTCTAAGAGGAATAGACGTCAGATAAGTAGACGTAGAAATTTGACCAGAAAATATGACATTTGTGAGACCAGAATAAGATAGTGCGCCAGAAAGAGATCCATAAGAAGCATTGCACATAAATATGCACGTATATATATAGGATACATACATTTGTCTATAAATCTTAAGGCCATTTTGCAGGCCAAATAGCCAATGGGCTGATAAGAGACTCCTACAGTTCATTTTCTCTTGGGTGAATTCCCTTCAACTATTTTATCAAATAAGTAATATTGTGTGGTTGAAGGGAAATATCCAAGTAAACATCTGTATTCCATTTAGCAGCTTGAGAGAAGCCCTTTTATCCGTTATCAGTCTCCCATGTGTGGAACAAATAACTGTATTTATTAAATAGAAAGTGATATATTTTTGTACATAAATTAAACGAACCAGCTCTAGAGTTATGGAGCTGAGCTTTGTTGGACTCTAACTCAGCTCATTCATCAACAAGCTCTCTAATTCGCCTCTAACGCAGCTCATTTAATAAAAAAAGAACCGAGCCCTCACAGAGCGAACCCTAGAGTTGTTTGCTAGCAACTTTATTCATTTACACCCCCTACATTTCAACTGAAAAAAATAATTAAGTCCACATAAAGATTTTTGCCTTTTCATGTGAAAGGCTAAAATGGTGGCATTCACTAAGAAGATTATACGGAGTTAGCAAACTTGTGAAGATAGCGTCCACTTTTGGATTAACTTTTCCTTTTTATTTTTCACTTGTAAATCAGGTCAGAACTATGTGACCCTAAGCCAAACCCCTTCAGTTACATAAAGAATGAACATGTATGTGGCAGACCATTGGGGCTTCGATTTGATAAGAAATCAGGTGATTTATATATTGCCGATGCATATTTTGGGCTGATGAAGGTTGGTCCTGAAGGTGGGCTAGCAACATCCTTAGCGACTGAAGCGGAAGGAGTCCCACTTAAGTTCACAAATGATTTAGACTTTGATGAGGATGGAAATATTTATTTTACCGACAGCAGCACCAAGTACCAAAGGAGGTAAGTCACGAATCTAGGTCTATTTCAAATGATAAGTTGATAACAAAGCATTAATTTCGCGAAACTATTATTTTTTTTTCTTTATTATTATTTTTTTGAGTTTATACTCCAGTTCTATGATTTCTTGTGAGCCACAACCTTTCTTCGTTTAAAAGAAAGCTTCTTTATTATTATCGTAGTTCTTACAAAGTATACATTTACAGGAACTTTCTGCAGTTGATTTTCTCTTCTGAAGATAGTGGAAGGGTCCTTAAGTATGACCCGCACACCAAAGAAACCACTGTCCTTGTTCGTAATCTCCAATTTCCAAATGGTGTGTCCCTAAGTAAAGATGGTTCATTCTTTGTATTCGTTGAAGGGTCTGTTGGCAGGTAAAGTGGCTATCTTATTCAACTTCTTTATCGACAATTATGGTAGTCCCTACACATGTTCAACATGCTTACTTTATATATATAAGTAAGACCTGCATATATAGCTACAAGAGTTCAATTTCTATCTACCTTCGGTGTAGAGATTTTTACACTATCCGTCTTGGATGCATGATATGTGTCAATTTATACGCATGAGACCACAACATATGCACATGTGGTCAGAGGGCACAATAGGGACCCCAAGAGTGAAGATGATCCTGATCTGTAGCTACTTGAGCAATATTTAATGGTTGTCATACAGCTTTGCACATATTTATTTACATAATCTTGTTACTACGTTTCTTAATTGGCACCAACTTACTAGGAACTTTCTTGCCTAGGTTTCTGTATTTTCTTTATAAGCAAGAAAATTGACGAAGATTACTAGATTAATCAGTTACTGTTAGCTGACAATTGATGGATTAAATGAAAATTGTTTGTACCTCATATGATGAGGGGTAGATAGGTCCTGGCTGTACTATGCTGACTTGTGTTTCACGAGTTGGCTTAAGCAACTCCATACAAAACAATATGGAACTCCACATAATGTATGAAATTGTTACGTAGAAAACAAACAGGCATACTTTCAGGTTAACTGTTAGTTCTGTTTATTGCAATTTTAAACTACTGCCTTGTGTATCGAAATAAAGAACACAAAGAGCTAGCACCGTCATTTTACCTTCATTTTGTCGATTATAGGTTAACAAAATACTGGTTGAAAGGGGAGAAAGCTGGGACAACCGAACCTATGGTGTTGCTACCTGGTTTTCCGGACAACGTAAGGACAAACGAAAATGGTGAATTTTGGGTAGCGATCCGCGGTCGACGCACAATGTACTCACATATGTTGTTTTCGAGTCCTAAAATTCGTACACTCATGCTTAAGCTACCGATTCCAGCAAAGATCCAGTACTTGCTCAACGTCGGAGGATGGCCCCACGCAATGGTTGTTAAGTATAGCCCAGAAGGTAAATTGCTGAAAATTTTAGAGGACAGGCAAGGGAAGGTTGTGAAAGCAGTTAGTGAGGTGGAGGAGAAGGATGGGAAACTGTGGATGGGAAGTGTTTTGATGCCTTTCATTGCTGTTTATCAATTGTGAGGTCAAGAAATACTTCTATATATGTATTTGCAACCTCTTTCCCTGTTCTTTTCTTTACTAATAACTTGGAGGGAAAGAATGTCTTTTATTTTACTTTATTTTTGGTGTGGTTCCATGGGATTTTATGTTTGTTTTTTCTTTATTATCATGGTATCATGTACTCGTAGATGTTGAAATTGTAATAATGGAGACTTACCTCACTGGGCATCTGATTTTCTTACCTTTTCACAAGTTATAAAAAGTTCTAAGATTGAGTATAGTTTCTATATATAAAGTGGTGAAAGGTTTAATTTGGTACTAAAAACGAGTTCTCTCTCTTGCCTTTACCTTCCTGAGTTTGTGGGTTGGCATTGCAGGTATGTGTCTTGTGTAAAATAGAAACTGTGAACCTGGGATCTTGATCTCCTGCGTGTATTTGCTGCTATTTGAAAAATGGGTAAGAAGCTGTAAATTTTTGAATGACACTCTTGCTTGCCTTGGTACGAGAGGGCAAGTTCTAATGTTAAATCTTACCCATTTGTTCTTTGATTCAAATTGAGGATGACCCGGTTACTGTGGTAGGTTGGTCTTTGATCAAATAGTTGACTGACTAGCTGCTGGGTGCATGGCATGCATGGGAACTCCAAATGGTCATGTAATGATTGACCGTGTGAAGGAAAAAGATGAGACTAGTAATATTCATTAAGTCTAAAATGGAAAATTTCAACTATTAACACTCAAATGTTGAAATTCTGCCTATATAGATCTCGTAAATAGACAGACAGTTCCATTGGAAACTTCTTTGACAATAAGAGTAAGACCATACATCAACCCTTTACCAGAGTCTGTAATGCGTAAGTTTTATGTACTTGGCTGTCTATAATAATAATAATAGTCATATAGCCAGTTCCAAGCTTTTATAATGGGTGAGGGTGGCTGTAATTTTATGGATGACTAGTCAACAAAAATTAGTCACATCTTATGAGTGCGATCATATCAATATTAACTAATTGGATCTTATCAGATCTCCAATTGGCAAAAATAATACCAACTTCCCGGGAAGTCATCAAGCTGCACCCCCTGTGAATAGCGTTCTTTGATGAAATTTCCCGGGAAGTTCTCAAGTTGCACTTGTCACCTTATTGATCCCAAATTCTTGGAATTAAGGCTTGATTGAAGAAACAGTAGAGCAACATAATTATTGAGAAAAAGTACTCAATGATCCACATCTCAAAGTGAAGCTTGTTGGTTTGGTTTAAATGTGACACCCCAATGTAAATTAGCCATGAGTTGACTGCAGTGCAAATCGGTGAATCTTGAAAACAATCTAAGCTTCCTCGATCACCCCAAATCCCATGGACAATCCTCAAACAAGTTTGGTTCAAAATCCTTTCTTTATCTCCCTTTCTTTCTATTAAACCCTCCCTTGAATATGATGACTTTCTCTTGAAAATATATCAAGTCTTAAACCCCCAATGAAACATAAAGGATCCTTATATAGTTGCCTGAGAATGGGGCCCAACAGTGGTAAAAAAACTTGGGTCAAAGTTTAGATCCTCGCATTTTTTAGCCCAGGCATTGCCAATACCTAGACTATTACCAACGCCAGCGTTGGATGTCCGCTGCATTGCCAATCTAGAATGGGGCCGTATACGGTCCCTCTTTGGACCTAAATCCACGCCGTTATTTGATCCCACACGAACCCGAGATGTTTATATATATATATCTGAGCATCCTCGGCTATTGGGGAACGCCCATCTCCATCTCGGAGGGTGTTGCTCCAAGATTTATGAAAAGTATTTAAATTGATTTTGATGATAATAAAATAAATAAGATGTAGAATAAACAAAGTCAAATCTCCGTAGTGGACTAATGTTTAAATTGAGTTTATGAATAAAAATAGATTATGAGAATATATACTGAAGTGATTTGAAGACAAATGAAAAAAATAAGTCAATGAGAATCGAAGATTCAAAGTTCAAAAATAAATATAAAATAGCCAAGAAAGACTGACAATCAAAACGTACATTTGAAGACAAAGAGTTAGCCAAAAAGAGTTCAAGAAATATTTGAAAGTGATAGAACTGACTCAGGAAGACCTTAGAATCCACCAAGAGAAGATTGAGCTCAAAATTGCATAAAAATTTTGGCGAAGGCACAAAACCAACTAGGAACCTCTTGTAGTTTGGCTGGCACAGTAGCCAGATTCGGCTAGCTGGAGATACATAGGAAGACTAATCTATGTCCAACTGAAACACCCTTGCAATATAGTTGAGACAATAAATAGTTCTGGCTAGCCGGAGGTACACAAGAAAAACACGTACGAAGATTTGAAATCAACATTGAGATGGAAACAAATGAAATCATGACGGTCATAAAATTGTCAACTTTCAAGGCTAAACCTCTATATAAAAAAGGCTCCATTTGTTGACAAAATCACACAAAGAGATATAGAGAGATAATTCAAAGCAAATCCACACTTCCAAATTATTATCATCTTCATCCTCACTCAAAGATTTAATCTATTCAACCTCCATATTCAAAGCCTTTGAAGTGAGAATCAAAATAATCCTTTGAGCGATTTATTTGTAATATTTTGAGTAGATTGTTTATTAGATTGGGAGTCTTTTCATTTTTATATTCAACCTCAATCTTGTAAGGTTTCTACCAATCTTGTAAATGGGTAATTTAAAAACTCATAAAAGTAGAATCGGTTTGAGTAGAGCCCGTAAGTCTACTTGGTCATGGTGTGAGTAGAGCCCACAAACCTACTTGTTACGGTTGGAGTAAAGCCCATAAATTTTCTTGGAATGGTCACCCGCAAGCTATTTAGTTGTAAAGGTTTGGTTAGCACCCGCGAAGGCTAGCCTCTTATAACTTTGAGTTATAAAAGTTATAACGGAACCTTAGGGGGAGTTTTAGAGATTGGACATAAGGGATCACATTCATCTTTGGCCTAACCAATATAAAATTCGTATTGTGTTCTTCTTTTCCTTACCTTTTAATTTCCGCACTTTTTATAGCTAGATAAATATTGCATAAGTTTTCCAAAGAAAAACTTAAGGGGAATTAATTTTAACAAAGTAAGTTTTATTGGAAAATCAATTCACCCCCTTCTATCAACGACCATCGCCACCAACATATCTCCACTGCTCCTCCTCTCATTAAATTACATCATGTTGTCACCTTAAAATTAACACATGATAATTATCTCCTCTGGAAGACCCAATTACTTCTATATTTCTGCAGACGGGATCTCTATAAATTCATTGATCACATTGAAAAGTGCCCTCCGAAATATATATCCACCACCTCCACCAATACTTCTAAAGACACTAATGGTTCTTCTAATCTTATTCTCAATTCAGCATATATGGTATGGGTTCAATAAGATCAATTAATTCTCTCCACTATTATTTCTTCGATTTCTAAGAATTTGTTGACCCACCTTGTTAATGTTGAAAAATTGTCTGAAGCATAGAATATATTATATGCCTATTTTTTTGCTTAATATCATTGTCGTGCGACTACTTTGAAATACGAATTATCATCTATTAAAAAGGGTAATTTATCAATTGATGAGTATTATATGAAAGTTAAGAGGAAATCAACTACTCTCGCTTCCATAGGAAAACCTTTAAAAGAATTTGATTTTATCGCTTATTTACCTGTTGGGTTGGATTCGTTATATTATTTTGTTGTGATATCTATTCATACACATGTTTCATACATTTAATTAAGGAAGAGGAAAAACATTTATATACTCATACTGATTTCTTTTCTTTTTCTTTTTTTCTTTTTCTTTTTAAGAAAGAAAAGAAAAGAAAATAAAGCAAAATAAAAAGAAACAAAAATAAAAGGAGATAGAGGGTGTAAAGAGACTAACTCTTTTTTTTTTTTTTAAATCATTCATTGTTATGCCCTTGGTCTACAAAAAAATTGGTCAATCTCCTTCAAAAAATACAAAACATTATATTAAGCTTGAGATCAAAAATATTTTACACCATATATATACTCATGACACGAAAGATTAAGTCGTGGTCAGTGCAACCATTTTAAGCGAGGTTATAAAGTATGCCAATTAATTTATATCGCATAAGTTTTGAGACTATTTCCAAAATCCGTATAAGCAAATAATCTAATCTCAAACTTAATGCAACTGATTGTAAAAAATTAATCAAGACGCATCGGACCATTCGTTAATCATTATCTCAATCTACAACGCAAATTCCCAGGGCTTTTCTTAAATATTCAAAATGAACATGCTCAAGGGGTTTTGTAAAAATATCAGCTAATTGATTCTTAGTTTGTACATGTTCTACTATAATTACACGTTCCTCCACGAGTTCACATATGAAATGGCATCGTATGTCAATGTGCTTAGTTCGCGAGTGTTGAACGGGATTTTTTGAGATACTTATGGCACTCAAATTGTCACAATAAAGTGTCATAACATCCTGTTTCAACTCATAGTCAACAAGCATTTGCTTCATCCATAAGAGTCGAGTGCAACCACTCCCCATAGCTATGTACTCAACCTTAGCAGTTGATAATGAGATAGAATTTTGTTTCTTGTTGAACGAAGCAACTAGGTTGTTTCCAACATAAAAGCATCCGCTTGATACTTTTTCTATCATCAAATCCGACAAAACAAGAATTCATGTCAAACGTATACCAAATTCCGTATACCTTAGTTCCACTTACATATTTTATTATTCTTTTAACAACAAACAAGTGAAACTCTTTAGGTTGGGATTGATACTGAGCATACATACCCACGCTAAAATCTATGCCAGGACAACTAGCAGTAAGGTAAAGTAAGCTTCCAATCATG
>MKEJ01008989.1:4203-14290 GCA_001753735.1 Embelia ribes
AAAGTATTTCTAACGTCAAATTGGTGTAAATCCCAATGATAAGCATCTTGCAATGGCTAAAAGGCAATGAATAGTAATTAATTTAGCAACAGGAACAAATGTATCATGATAATCAAGTCGCCCAATCTAAGTATAACCCTTAGCCACTAATTGCGCCTTATAACACTCGATAAAGCCATTGGCATGTAATTTGGTTTTGTAAACTCACTTATAACCAATTGGGCTCTTTCCAGGGGGAAGAAGTACTAGTCTAGGTTTTGTTAGCCCATTTTGGCATGAAAACATAAATACCAAGCAATATTTAAAATGTGTAGATGTTTACGCTCATCAACCCCATTTTGCTAAGGGATGTCAGCGCAAGTGAGCTCATGAATTACACCTTGAGAATAAAAAACTGCTTGAGTTTCATAATCTATAAATTATGAGCCTTTATCTGTACGAACATATAAAATCTTGGTTTTTATATTGGGTAGAAACCATGTTATAAAAATTGTTAACAAAAGATAAAATATTATATTTATTACACATTAAATAAACTTATGTAAGCCTAAAAAATTCATCAACAATAGTCAAAATATAATGACAACCATTAGTGGAAGGAAAAGTGTATCCACCCTAAATATCAATATAAATGTAATTAAAAATAAAAGTATTCATAATTGATAAAGATGTAAAACTAGTTCGAGGGTTTTTTCCTCATTTATAACAAAGAAGAATATTAATTGGCAAAGAAACAAATTTGGGAAATCCTAATTTAGAGGGATGACCTAATCGATGATGCCAGAGCTCATAAGGGGAGGTATCTTGACATGCTGGAGCAACTGGGTTAGGTATAGGTCGAAAGTAATATAGGCCATTGTGACACTCAGCCACTCCAATGTGTGTCCTTGTGGAACTGTCTTGAAGAGATGACGTCTGCACAGGAGGTAGCGATCGGCGACGGTGGGGATGACTGGATCTTAGTGCAATTGGTAGTTGTTTGGTGTTGGGCAACGGTGGTGATTACGGTGGTAATTGAGGTTGAAGGACTGGCGATGGGCGCTGGTGATGGACGTTGGTGATTGGTCGGAGAGGCGGCTCTAATAATTTTAGGGTTCTAAATAAGGGCTAACTCAAGGAGAAATAAGCCTTTGGAAACAATGGCCGTTAAAATCAGGGTTAACGACGGTCGGTGAGTGGGGATAAGGGTTTACCAAAGGGAACCGAGGCACGGCTTAGATCAACAACACGACAAGGCAGTGCGGGAGAGATCAACGGCGGCCGAAATTAACAGCTGCTGGATTTCCTATTTTTATTTTTAAAATTAATTTAGGATAAGACTGTAGGCTTTGATACCATGTTAAATATAAACCTAAATAAATAATATTATTATTTAATTATGAGAGAATACATGAGTCATATATATAATTGTACAAAGAGACTACGAATAAATAAAAGTAAAAACAATCATACAAGTAAATTATAATTCTAACATTATGCTAATTATATTAAATCGTCTCTTTTCATTTAAACTGCTTAGTCCATTAAAATTTATTGTTTTCAATGGTAGGCACCTTTAAAGTTATTAGGATCTACACACGTTAATAGAAATTGAATAGCCAATATGAAACTGAATTAAAATGTAATAATTATATGTTTAAGTTTATGGCAGATGCGGAAGAAGGATTAAATATGAGGTTTGCTGAATGTCATACATATAATTTTAAAGGGACTGAAGGTCATAAATTTTTTATACGGATAGTCAAAGCTGCATGAAAAAAAAAATTAATTAAGAAATAAGATATCAAATGAAAAATTTTAAATTAGGCGCTATTGGTAAATTCATAGGATCATATTTAGATATGGAGTGGATATTCTTTATCTCAACCTCCAATTTAAACTTAAATTTGGGGTATGAAGATTATAATTTAGGTGGTGAAAATAGCCAACCAAATGAAATTGTCCTTGGCATATAATTATTTATTAGATGCAAACATATATCAAAAACTTAAATCAAATACGGGTGCTAACTCTACAAAAACAGAATACAAAAAAATTTGATGTTTACGTATTTTTGCAGCACTACGTACGCAATAAACACACCAATTCCAAAAATCAATTCCAAAAATAATAAGATAGATCAAGATATATACACAATACCGGTGACTAAAACCGCCCATAACTCAAAATTTTTATCCCGTTGGTCAAAGCTTAGAATTTAGATATAAATATTACATTTTCAATATTACACCCTTCGTCCACGAGCACTCGGTACAAAGTTTTAAATGCAATAAAAATACATATATTCAAATTTTGAATTCAATATAAAAATCAAATATATCCCTATAAATATTTGTTGTATTATTATTCATAAATATTATGAGAAAATAAAATTTTCTATTGCATTTGATTTTATAGCGATTGAATAATACCAAAATAGAAAAAACATTTTTCTTAGAAGTCCAAAATAAAAATACAAATCATTATTTGTAAACACATGGAGTAATATTTTTAGGAAATAACTCATAAGAATCATAAATATGTTTCCTGGTTCTGCTAACCAATTTAAATTAATTTACCAATTTCAATTGTTACTGTGTTCGGTATTTTCAATTTATTTGAATATGCATTAGAAGCAAACTATGAAGCCTACATATTTGGGCTTCATCTTTCTTTTTCTAGTGGATATGGAAATTGGGCTCTAAAAGTTCAATAGTATGTTAGGTTGAACTTTTATGTTCAAATTTTGTTTTTTCTTGATATGCCTCTGTTTTTTTTTGTTTTTTTAGGTCCCAAAAAGTTAGAACTTTTAAATTAGATACATTCAATTTTTTCACAGCCTGTAAAATACTATTTTTTTTAATTGAAAACTGTTACCAAATAAAACTAGAGTTTATGTCCAAGTTTGTTTTTGCTGTTTTCATTTCTATTTTTTGGTAATTTTAAAGTTGAAAGATAATCACACAAAGACAAAAATAAAATAAAATAAATAAAAAACTAAGCATCCAACAGAACCATGTGAATCATGCTTTTTAGTCTACATATATTTAGCTTAATTCTCGTGTATATAGCATCACCCCACCCTTTATGTAAGTAAGATATATCCATTTGTCCTTGATCAACAAACGAAGGCAAAAGGCTCCAGTCAGTTTTTCTGGTCATACGAAGACTTAGACCCCAAGGTATGGAAAAATCAAAGCAAAAACATACTAAGGAATCAGCACATAACATACGCTACCCAAATATTAATGAACATAGAGAAAAAATAACTTGAAAATAGAGAGCAAAGATATGACATGCCTGGCTTTGAATCTTTCCACATGCTGAAACAAAATGTTTAGGACCAGCAATATATCCCAGTCTCCAGCCAGTCATTGCAAAGGCCTAGGAAGTATTCACAATTCGTAGGTTCATAAGTCGACATTTAAAATAATATCAGAAGTATAGAGATAAGAACTCAATGGGTCTCAGAAACAATGTTGTTGAAGCACCTTAGAAAATCCATTGACTGTGAGAGTTCTATCCCACATGCCGGGCAACGACGCAAAGCTTGTGTGAGTTGCTGGAGCGTAAATAATGTGCTCATATATTTCATCAGATAAAACCTATTTTAAATCAAACAAGAGATAACATAGCTGTCAGTTGACCCAAAATCATCTTAGTATACCATGAAATTTAATGAATCAAAATCATCCATCCCATTCCCGTGCCCTCTATCATGCCTCCATTTCACAATGATATGTAGATCCCACGTACATTAATTGTGGGAGACCAAAACACTTAGAAACCTCTCTGACGATAAATCATTCACGTGCACTAAAAACCATCCCTACCGAAATACCATATTTGAAAACACACTACCAGCAAAGTTTATAACAAAGATAATAACGAAATACCAGAAGTCGTGGGTGCCTCGCCACTATCTGAGCAATCTCTTCGAGCAATTCCTTTGGGTAAACTGATCCGGTTGGATTTGAAGGAGAACAGAGAATCAAGAGTCTTGACTTATCAGTTAGTTTCGACACGAGCAGCTTCGGATCTAAGAGAAAGTTTTCGGAAATGTGTGTGGGAAGAATAACAGGCGTTGCATCAGCCATCCTAGCCATCTCAGGATAGCTGACCCAGAATGGAGCTGGAATTATCACCTGATGAATAAAATTGCATACCATATATTTCAAACAATTTCATATGTAACACATTAAACTGACCAGAGAACCAACAAACATTTACAAGTTTAAGAACGATGGATTCTTCTACAAGAATGTTACAAACATGACAGATATCACAGCTTTCGGACATCCTGCTGCTCATATGGGCACAATTTGAACATGTCCTATTACTTCATTCAACTTTTGATGTTAGACAAATAGCACACTTGGGGGCTCAGATGTACACATCAACCAATTATATATAACTTTGGAACGAGGCGCACACACAAAAAACAATTGCGAAATAATGTCACCGAAGTTTTTTCTTTCAACCTCCTTTACAAGAGCATATCAATCCAAAATAATATAAATTAAGGTGGTATGATTCCTTCCATTCCAATACTAACTCTGAGCATTTAAAATATCATAAGATTCAAGAACCAAACATTTGGAGTAACAACAATCTAAATCCAGCTATGACCCATTTCCCAAAATCTAAACATAAACAAGAGAGTAAAATCAAGAAGAAACCACAACTATAGAAAAGTCAATTCACAGCACTAGAATATCAAAGAGCAGCTTCAATGAGTCATTAAGCTAGCAAGATTGTGAAAGTGTTGATCATACCTCATCTCCAGGAGAACAAACGGCTAGCACTGCTTGAACAATGCTCTGCTTTGCTCCGTTACTCACCAAAATTTGATCAGGAGTATAAGAGATCCTGTTCTCTTCTGCCATTTAATGAGAAATAACATGAGATATAAATAATGCCACAAAACCTACCCACCCTAGGAGAAGTTATTACCCCCTTCATGTCATCAGATTGAAATTATGTTCCCCGCCAATTATGTATCAACGAGAACATCATGACAATTATCACTCATCTTCTGTGAAACATCAACCACTATCTAAGCTAGTACCCACGATTGATGACTGAATAGTCCAAACTATGACACACGTGCAGATAAAGTTGGCTGGGTGCATAATGCCAGTGTCATGACGTGCTGTTCCAGTTCTATTTGGCTAAATTTTCCATTTCAATACAGTATTAAAATTTAGTATAGCAATACAAAAGCATGGCAGTATAAACTAAGTTAACCTTTCAACTTGTGGCAAATTGCAGATCGGAGTTCTAGGGTTCCTGCATTGGGAGTATACCTTGTAAAACCATCGCGGATAGCATTAATCCCAGCCTAGTGACAAAATAAACATTTTACGAGAAAAAATATGAGTTAAGAACAAAATAAAAACCTGCATATCTTTAAAAATAGTGATTCATAAAAGAATTCACTAGAAAAGGTTTCACCTCTGCTATTACTGCTGGGGTATCAAAATCGGGTTCACCAGCTGCTAATCTGATAACAGGAACACCAGCTTGTACAAGAGCCATTGCCTGATCAGTAATGGCGACTGTTTTTGAGGGCTTCACCGAATTCACTCTAGGACTAAGCGATACATCGACTTCAATTTTCTCACTGCTGCTGTTCTCTTCTCCAAAAACTGCCCTTATCTTGTGTGTTTGTAGCATCTTTGTGCTCATTGAATATCTAATTAACAACATAAATGAAATGAAAGAACACTATAAGCTTCCATTGTAATTAAGTTCTTATTACAGCTTCATGATGTCTCAAGTAATTGGCAGATTATCCTGTTTAAGAGGCACAAAGCTACTTTTTCTCCCATTAGATTCTTAGTTTGTTATTACTAACTACATATTCCACCAAATCTGCCATGCTTACACAGGCATATAACAAGAAAAAAAAGAAGCATTTCAAGTTTCAACAAATCCCTTTCTACATTATATCAGACCACCTTGGGTTGTTAATTGTATCAATGTCAAGCCTTCCACCACAATCAGTTCCATTTGTCAATAATAATAAAAGAAATATTATTTTATGCTTATGACACGATAACCAAATTTGAGAATCCAATTACTATTCAAATTATATGCTTGAGATCCACAGAAAGTTTCCATGAACCATATTGATATTTTGGTCTACCACATATTTGCATCCTTAAGTATATCCATGCTTTTATTGGCTAAGAGTTTAGAGTGGGCTTCAAAACCGAAGAAAAAGACATACTACAAGCACTGCCTGTCTTTAAGGATGGGTAAAGTTTCATATGCCCTCCCTGGGCCCATGTTTCACCTCTTCAACAGTTTCCCACGCCCATTTACCATGGTTAAGGTGGCTCGGGGAACCATATCATCAAGTTTTTTCTACGATCCTAGGGATTTATCTAAAAAGTATGCATTACCTTACGTATTCCATTGACCAACAAAGAATGCAAGATATGGACAAGACTATCTTTATCTTTATTCTTAAAAGGTTATGGACACTTCCATTAGTACCAATGACATTTGTACGGAAAATACAATGACAGCAGAACTGCTAAGCACTCTGCTGCTTACCCAAAAAAAGATTAGCATTAACTCGCAATGCAAGGATAGGTACATCATATTGGCATGCTTGATTTGTTTACTTAAAAAGAGCTAGAATTAGGGTAACATTTTTGCACCAAAAAAAAAAAAGAGAGAGAGAACTAGGATAACATTTTAAAAAGGAACAGCCTTGAAAGAAAATCATTTGCACCTTGTTTACACCAGGGTGCTAAATGCCTCAAACAAGTAGAGATTTGCTACCATGATCGTCATTTCCACTGTAATCGGAATACCAAATACCAAAATATACAAATGCCACGCCTAGCCTAAAAGGTAAAGGTCCGACGTATATTTGATTATTGTGAGAAACCCAAATTAATTGTCAACATCTCTACTCCCAGTCACTGTTTCAACCAGCAAATTATTAAAGTTCAACAACCTATAAGTATATAAAAGATCTGACCAGTTGAAGTAAATATTGCTAGTGCTTACTCAAAACATCTACTGTAAAATATAAAAGCTCCTTTCTAACTTTGCTCACATATAGCCAGTTTACAAGTGAACCCTCAAATAAAGCTTGATCATCAATAATGCATATAAAATTAAGCTGAACTCCTAACATATAGCTCCAATTATCATATCATCTATCTTAGAATTTAATCCCGTAATAGACTGCAATCAATATATAATAGACTTGTCTACCCTCATATATAGCCACATATATGTAATAAAGCTTAATGCTTTTTAAATCTCACTTGTTCTTTCATCTTTCTTTCTAACATTTTACATCCATTCATCTAACCAAAGCATTTTATATGGCTGAATTTAGCTTGACAATTTTCTGCTTGATAAGGCTTTGGTAGTGATACATAAGAAAAGTAGGTTAATGGTAGCAATACATACAACTCCCTGTTTTCATCCATGAAGAAAAAAAAGAATCTAATGCAAAAATTAAAAATAGTAAAAATGCTAAATTTGTTGCACATAGAGAGTAGAACCTTCACAAAAAGGAAAGCAAAAACATCTCCAAACCAAACATAAGAAAAGAACAATAATCTTAAATTCACTTAATTCCAATAACAAAAAGAAGAAACTTCATTGTAAAAGGATTCAGCGAGACATTACCATTTCAAACAAAACTGAACTAGAGTTACATGAAATCAATATCTTCATTCCAAATTGCTTGTACTAATATGGTAATCAAATCTTCCCAAATTTCCATTATGCATTGCAGTTTTGTATTTCATTTTTCTACAAATTTGGTTTTCATTTTATTCATTTTCATATATTTTAATGAGTTTCCTCCTTTTCTCGTGAACCATCAACATATCACATTCTATTGCGAACTTCTGATTTTGACAATCACCTATCCCAGCTTGATCCTTGAATCCAAGTATGACCGTATAATCATAGAATAAAGAAAAAAGAACGCACACAAATCAAAAAGAAAGAAGAGAATTTGGACCATGGACACGATGACCCTTTTCTTATACTCAAATGTTACATCTTGTTCATTGATCTTTTTTAAAAGTGCGATTAACGCCCATAATTAACCACATATGCGTTTATATACAACTTTGTCGCATGATTTTTGGTACCTAACTCATGTTTGCTACATTTCAATGAGATGAATCATTTCAACCCTTGAACCATCACCAAGTCCAACTGTACCCCAGATTTCATTTTTCTACAAATTTGGTTTTCATTTTATTCATTTTCATATATTTTAATGAGTTTCCTCCTTTTCTTCTGAACCATCAA
The DNA here is from genome assembly GCA_001753735.1 of Embelia ribes. Lineage (NCBI taxonomy): Eukaryota > Viridiplantae > Streptophyta > Magnoliopsida > Ericales > Primulaceae > Embelia > Embelia ribes. Next base: position 12,475 of record MKEJ01008989.1, read on the forward strand.
CATATCACATTCTACCGCGAACTTCTGATTTTGACAATCACCTATCCCAGCTTGATCCTTGAATCCAAGTATGACCGTATAATCATAGAATAAAGAGAAAAGAACGCACACAAATCAAAAAGAAAGAAGAGAATTTGGGCCATGGACACGCTGACCCTTTTCTTATACTCAAATGTTACATCTTGTTCGTTGATCTTTTTTAAAATGCGATTAACGCGCATAAATTAACCACATATGTGTTTATACAACTTCTAATTTTCTCACTTCATTCTCCCAGCACGACCCATAAAACAATCATATAACTCAAAATCATAAATTAACTGAAATTGGGTTTGGGCGAAGTTGAAACAAGCCGTAACCTTGGGGTGGGCTAAAATTGGACCCAAAGAGAAAGAGCTTACTTGAGAGGGGAATTAGAGGGAAATGAAACAGATCTGGAGCAATCTGAATTTGAAGCGTAGAGAGATCGATGCTTCAAATTGTTGCTCAGTGAACCATTTAAGGATGATGAAGAAGAAGCAGCGGCCATAGAGATATAGGAGAGATATAATTGGTAAATATTATATTCTTTGAGAGAAATATAGTGTATTATACGTATCACTGTATGTATTGCTGGAAACAAACAAGAACTAAATACAGAGTGAAAGAGAGAATTGGTGGGTGGGAGAGGCAGGGGTTGGTGAGGCTGCTGCCTGAGGAAGGGTAATTTTTTACCTCTCACCAAACACAACGCGGACGCTCCAGTCAACTGTTTATTGGAGCCGTTCACATTCAACATCAGCCGTTGATATACGTTAGGATCCGACGGCTGACACAAAAGGAAATGTTAAATCGAAAAAACTACAAAACCATGCACTTTGGAGGGTACATTTACATTCTTCTTTTTTGTTTAATTTTAGAATTTTATTTCTCAACCAAAATAGAAGTAGATTACAGGCTAAAATAGCATTTCTAAACAACTAAAAATTAATAAAATTTAAAAAAATATTAACTTAATATATTGGTGTGTCTATTTTATTTTGATTAAAAAATATATTTTTAATAATAAAATATTAAAATAATAAGATTTTTATTGAAAAAGTTACTATGGTTTTTTTAAAAAAAAAAATTGCAAATAGAAAAGCTGATGTAATTTAAATTTTTCATTTGAAAAACTTAAAAAGTGCGAGTAAAAATGTTCTTAGTCTAATAGGAATCTAATTCTGCGAGAGGTAGAGGAGGGAGAGAAAAAAGAGGGAAGAGAGGATGACGTTTCCTCGGCAAAGAGATTTGTATTCTCTCACATTTCCATTTGAAACTTCGAATAAAATTCTCTAAACCTCTTTGTTTACTCACAACTCCTTTCTAAAACACCAATATTAAGGCCGACAAAATGAAAAACAATCCGAGTGATAAAAATCTAATATTAAACTATCTGTCTCTTGAATCCCACAACTTGAAGTTGATTTAGTAAGTTTGTGCCAAAAGGTTATCTAGATGAAGTCTTGAGGTGCAAGTTCTTTTTGTCATATGAAGTTTAATGTGAAATGCAGTTGAACAAAGCTAACAATTTGTGTAAAGATGTTCCTAATCTATACTAAAGCCTTTTTGCCAAAAGTGGATTTCAAGTCACAAACCAAGCGATTAGTACCAACTAGTGTGTTTGTTCCTCACAAAAAATTGTTAGAGAAATTGACTAATTTGTGTAAGATAGAACAACTATAATATGCGCATACAATCTGGAAATAAAAGGAAATAAGTCAGAATTGTGTACTTGGTTGAAGAATGAGGAATTAGTCGAGGTCGTGTTGGACACTGGACCCTTAAGGATTATTCG
>MKEJ01008992.1:0-10908 GCA_001753735.1 Embelia ribes
AATCAAATTCTTCATCAAATTCCGGCATTCGATCCCCAAGAAGCCTTTGAAGCCGCAAATCGAGTGTTAGCTAAATTTTAACATCTACAAGAAGCTTTCAAGCTGTAGATCAATCGTTTCAAGCAAAAATCAACATTCAATCCGCAAAAGCATATAAAGCAACAAATCAAACATTTTTCAAATCAAGTTTTTTAAGTTCAAGAAAAAGCTGTGGAATCTCGAAATTGTACAAAGAGAAAAATCAAATGATTAGTTTTCATTATTGTAAACTATCGAAGATTGTACCTGCATTACATCAAATTAATTAAGATTACATTTGTCGCACCATTTTTCTAGTCTTAATTTATAGACGTTCAAAATTTGTGCTCCACAAATATCTGGTACACCCGGTAGGACATCTTCGCCTTTCATCTCTTTTCTTTGACGATTTCAATGCCTCCTACTCTTCAAAAACTTTGAGAACTTCGAATTCTAAGCCTTCGGAAGAAGATGAGCTAAGTTTAGTCCAAATCATTAGAGTAGTAACTCGAAGCAAGGCAAGAGCTATTGAAAGTAGTGATCGATCTCCAATGTTTAAATTAACTTCCAAGTATTGTTAACAAGTGATAACTGTATTGTAAGTAACATATGCAGATTTAGTTTTCGGTTTATGCTTTTATGCTGGGTATTTATATCAGGTGCTTTGACTGCCAAGGATTTGGTTTGAAGAGTTGTCCAAGTTATGGAAAAGAAAGACTAACACCGGAACAAAGAGGAGAAAGATAATTCATCTTTATATTGATAACTCCGGTTACGTTTTATTACAAGTACGGCCTTGTTATGCTATACATGACATTGAGGAAAAGAATGAAAAAAATTACAACTATATGTAATATGCCCTCACCATCAGATAAATAATGAATTAAAATGTGAATTTTGATTTGGTATAATGAATCTGTTTGTGTCGGAGCGTTTTCGCGCAGAAACTTAAATTAATGCAAGATGAATTGCTGCTAAATATAGTAAAATGAGCAACCTAGTTGTCTAAATTCACTCAGCTTGTAGACCTGGATTATTATGTAGCTTCTTACAAGTTCGCTTGTGAACTTACTGAATTCCACCTTTAACAGTAACAGACACTCATTTGGGGTGTGAACTCTAATAATTGTATCTAATAATGACAATTATGGAACTTTTTTTTTCTTGGATGTGAACCGAAAGAGGAATAGAATTAGCGAATTGTAAGATATAAATCACATAGGCAGTGTGGTAATATCGCAAAATGGAAACATTGGGGTCTGCTCAAACTCTTTGGTTTTTATTGACCTTGAATATAGTTCACTTAACATGTTCATCAGAGTCAGCTGATTTGCTAAACTGGTAAGCAACTTACTAACTTTATATACATAAGTTGAAACCAGAAAAATTGGATAAGTTCCTCGTACTTAAAAAGACATTTTGCACAACAATCCCTCTTCAGCTTGCCTAATTTATCATTCGTATACTGAAAACGTCCCGGAATCTAGGACCCCTTCCTTTTAATAGTACACTGATGACTAAGACTAAGTCCAGCGACACAACATTGTTTTATCTAAAATAAATTGTACACGCTTGAGTTTCTAATAACATATGGTAAAAAAGACAAGTCAAATCAATATGCACTTTTGGAAAGTTCTGTGATTAATTTCTTATACTAGGGATTGTCATATTACAGCTTATAAATTTTAACTTTTTAATTTTTTAGCTAAAAAATTGGATAATATTTGTTATTCAGTTTCTAAGCTTAGATCATTTATTATTTTTTTCTAAATAAGTTGGAAGTTTCTAGCTTAAAACATCTAATTTTTTTCTTAGTCAAAACTAAACTGACTAATTTCCCTAAAAACTATAACCACCCATAATATTATCATGTATTAAAAGGGATTTATACTACAAAGTGAAAGTGAAAAAATTTAAACATCAGGAAATTTAATCGAAATCAGTTGAATTATTAGATACGACACTTCTATTAAATAGGACAATAGAGACAAAATTCTTTCGTAATCATAAAACGATATTAGTCCCTTTTATTTAGCTATTAAAGAGATTTTGAACTCTCTTTTATTCAAGATAAGCAGCTGAGATGATTTTTCAAGAGCATGTGATCGAAGTTCCATCACTAAAGTATACGGTGCGGCCCGGGCTGGCATAGCAGCAATTACAAGGAGCGTTGAGCTTCTTATTCCCTGACGACTTACATATCATGTATGTCGCATCTGTCCTACAAAGAAATGGACACCCTTCCGGCTGTCCCCCCACCAAAAACACACCTGCGAATAGTATTGAATGTTGGATTTTTGTGTTAAAGCCCTTGAGAAAAACAGGTTATAAGATTATTACTCAACTTTCACATAAATTACAAGAAAAAACGAAGAGAAAATAGAAATTATGACCTTTTCTTAAAGCATTGACATTAAGTTTTTACAAGTTGCATTTTTCTCATTTGATTTATCAAATGAAAAATATTCCGAATAGATATTTCTTTTACTGTGTTTCTAGTGCTCTCAAAAGAGAAACTATAGCAAATCTATTATTTACAGTTTTTTTTAATTAAAATATTAATATTTTATATCAAAACTTGGAAACCTGGTTAATATTAGAAAAAACATATTTTCACATTCTACTATACAGTATATGATTATCCAACAATTTTAAACAAACTTTACAGAAAAACTGCCATGAAAAATATATAAGAAGCACACTTGTGTTAAAAACGGAAGACTTTGTAGATAGCTCAATTTAAAAAATCAAACAAGAAATACTGCTGTAAATGCTCTTACCGGACAGAAGAAGAAGAACTAGGATGCATACTACTTTTGCTGCCATGTTTCTGGCTTTGAACCGAGATTGCCTAGTTCTGAGTATGTATACCAACACGAATAGAAGATAATATTTTTATATACGAGTAGCGTGTGTTCATGTATTAGAAGGATTTGCTCTCAAGACAAGAAATGGTGTATCTTGTAATATATATATATACATACATATATTGTACTAAATTAATTTATTTTGAGGACAAAATTATTATGAAATAAGGACAATTGATTAGAATTAATTTTAATTAAAAATAATAATATTTTCTTAATACGAATTTATAATATTTTGTCCTTAAAATATATCAATTTTTATATTTTAGAAGCAAAATAACTGCTGAGAGGCCTTCCGCATTGGAAATGAACTGATTTTCAACTTTATTGAGCGGATATCATGCGCATTTAGTCAAAGTCAGCTCAAAGTGTTTTGACTAAACGACACATACTATTGGTTAATATTTAAGTCAAGATATTTGAAGATAGATGGGATGAATTTTGACTAAACGAGCATCCTATTTGCGTAAAAAGTTGAAAAATGGTGCATTAGTAAACGTCTGATCACATTGATCGTAGGTAAATTATACTGCGCCAGCATGAGGTTTACAATTTGAGAATACTTCCTAAGATTTTTTAAGTTTCTTTATTCTCCCAAAAGGTTTATGTGTTCACCCCAAATTTTTTTGGAGTGAAGTAAAAATCAAGTTAGTTTCGTAAATGACATATAACTTAGCAAAATACCCCTCAAGTAGAACACATTTAGCTTTAATTTCTTAAAGTAGATAAACTGTATAATTATACATACAAATAAAATATTTTTTTAACATAGGATGAATTTTCTTTAATTTTTACTTAAGTCGTTTAATATACAACATTATTGTTTAAATTCAGCCATAGATTTAAAAATTAGCGGCCTAAATTTGCTCAACACGACCGCTAAGCATCCTACTTTAGGGATGGCAATAGGATGGATTTTTACAGGTACCTTGTAATGTTCCGGAAATTCCATTTAAATTTTTTATTTCAAATAAATAATGTCATTGTTTATTTAGTGTTGATATGTTGCATTAGTATAAAATGCAGCATAAGAGTTGAATGCGAGGCGTTGCTACTGTTGTGTTTATTACGAGGCATTGCATGTTGCGTCGTTAGCACATATACTATAGTATGAAGTCTATATGTGTGTATACAAGTATAGAAGCAAGACGATGTGTTGCTTTATTGGTGACGTTTGTATTATAATGTAGTTACGAGACGTAGTATCGTGGCGAGGTTTAGCGCGGGCGTGGTAGTACTTAAATATCGTGCCATATGCTGTAGAGAGGTAGAAAAGTGTCGTGAAGTAGTTAGAAGACTCGATAGTTGGATTACGTGAAATGTAGAAGAATATATGCAGCGTTGTGTCAAAATTTACGGAAGACGCGTAAAGTTGCGTAAAATGAGTTTCGAGCATTCAAAAGATAATCTTAAGGTCTGAGAACACTTCTATGAGTGTCTAACAGTGATTTAGGATGTTTTTGGAAGTTTTCTTCCCGAGGTGTTTGGACAAAAAATTCCAATAGGTCCGGTCGATCCAGGAGTTATTGGATTGATCCAAATTGTCAGACCGATTGATCCAACTGTGGTAGACAGGGTGTTCCTAATACTCTACCTCGTGTTCCGCCACAAGCTCAAGCGGGAGCTGGGGAAGCTCAAGTAGATGCTACGGGCTTGATGAGAGCCATAAAAGAAGTCATGTGTAACTTGGCGCATGCTATAAGAATGGGGAGCGTACTGAGTGTTGAGATGAGGGCCTCGAAAGCTCAGATGAGTTTTAGGCAGATAAATCCACCTACATTAATGAGAGAAAAAGAGCCAATCATGGTAGAACATTGGCTTATGGGTGTAGAGCGTATCTTCAACATACTCCACATGGTCGAAAATGACCTTCAGATAGCAGTAGCGCCATTCTTTCTTGGTGGAGAAGTAGGCAAGAAGTGGAAAGGATATGAAGAGATATATAGCCATGGGAATTTCACTTGGGCAATATTCCACAATTCGTTTTTGAAAGAGTTCTTTTTTGCAACCTTGTGGGAAAGAAAGCGGAAGGAGTTTGTGGGCCTAGTCCAGAAGAACATGACGGTGTAGCAATATCAAAGGTTATTTACTAGCCTTCTCGTTACGCACTGGAACTTATCTTGACGGAGGAGCTGCGTATGAACAAGTTCAAGAATGGACTCTGTCATGCTATTAAGAGTATTATTGTTTCGGAGTTCCATAAGACCTATAAAGATTGCGTAAGTACAACGATTAAGGTGGAGGCGAATTTGCTCAAGAGACACCAAGTTCTAGATGCTCGTCCTTTTAGGCCAACGAGCCAATCTTTTGGTTCCCATTCTGTATAGGATTCGGGAGTTGTTGTGAGTAGCCGTGGTGGTTGTGGAGGAAGCGGTAGTATTGGCAGGGGTGTTGGTTATAGCGTTGGTGGTGATAGGAAGAGATTTCGAGACACATTTTCTTCTCCTTTTCGTGGTGGGCATCCTTAGCCCGCCTAATCTTCTGCATCTGGCTCGTCGTTTCATAGATCAGGATGCTTTACATGCAATCAGTCGGGCCATCCTGCTCGAAATTGTCCTCATCCGCTTGTGTGCCATTTCTATAGCACTTAGGGGCATATGCAAACATTATGTCCTTCAGCAGTATATAGGTGATGTGGGGTTCAGGGGCACATGCAGGTGTATTAGCCCCAGGGTTTTGCAGTTCCGAACAGTTTCCGAGGAGTTGCTTCTTCTTTTGTTCCACCTGAGGTGGCGATGAGGTGGTCGTATGTATCTCCATTACTATTTTCTCGTTAAGGAGAGGGATCTTCTCGTGGGGGTGGTAGTCGCTAGTGTAGGGCATTTCAATAGGGCCAGGTATTATAGGCTCATATTTATGTTATGCCGCAGGCTCCAGATATTTTACAGCCTTCTGTGGTAAGAGGTATTCTTCCATTTCTTGCTACTTGGGCACATATTTTGTTGGACATGGGTGCTTCATGCCCTTTCATATCTGTACATTTTACACACATGTTAGAATTACCAGTAGAGTATTTGAATATTCTCATATATGTAGATAATCTAGGGGAGAATATTTTCCTTATTAGTGATGTGTATCGAAAGTGCGAGTTGGTGATAGAAGATCACATTTTTTAGTATGACTTCATATTGTTTGAGATGTTGAGATTTGACATCGTTATCGGTATTGATTGGTTGTCTAATTTTCATGCCATTATCGATTGTAAGAGGCATAGAGTCTCGATGTTGACTGCGATAGAATTTAGAGTTTATTATCAGGGAGAGGGTGAATCCTCTGTTCCTTATTCATACAAGGCACAGGCTAGTCTAGCATGTATGCTAGCCAGTCTTTCTATTTCTGAAGTGACAGTTTCAGGGTTGGAGTCAATCCCTATAATGAGATAATTTGTAGATGTTTTCTCCTAAGATTTGAGTGGTCTTCATCCCGATAGGAAAATTAAATTCTCGGTTGATTTGATTTGAGCATTAAGCAGATAACTATTGAGCCAAATCGCTTGGCTCCTGCAAAGTTGGATGAGTTGAGAATCCAGATCGATGATCGTAAGAAGTAAGGCTTTATACAAGATAGCATTTCTTCATTGGGTGCTCTAGTATTGTTTGTGCCTAAGAAAGATGTCACTATGAGGATATGCATAAATTATTGGAAATTGAACCGGGTAACCGTAAAGAACAAATATCTATTGCTGAGAATCAATGATTTGTACGATGAGTTGTGGAGTTCCAAATTATTTTTGAATATTTATGTTTGTTCCAGTTATCATCAATTATGTGTTTGGAAAGATGATATACCGAAGACGGATTTCCATGCTCGATATGGGCTTTTGAAATTTCTAGTGATGTCGTTCGGGTTAACGAATGCTCTGGTAGCTTTTATGGACTTGATGAATGGATTTTTTTATCCATACATTGATCAATTCGTAATGGTATTCATCGATATGGAGCAGTATTGTTCACATTGAAGTTTTGGCGATACTATCTTTATGGTGAGATATTTGAAGTTTTCTCCGATCATAAATCGTTAAAGTACGTCTTTACTCAACGTGATTTGAATATACATTAGATAAGGCGGATGGAATACTTAGATTAATACAACTTTGATCTAAAGTATCATTTGGGGAAGGCTAAAGTGGTAGCGGAGGTATTGAGTCGAAAGACTCGATGTACTCTCACTTTTCTTGCTATAAATGAGTGGGAGATGCTAAGTGTGTTGAACAAGTTCAGTTTGGAAGTGGTAGAAGTGGAGAGTCGAAGTACAATATTATTTATGATTGAGGTCCAACAAATCTTGATCACTCGTATTGTAAAGGCACAGAAAATAGATGAGGAATCTGTTGCTTATCACGTTCATATTCTTTCTTAGTATAGCCTTGATAGATGGACCATTACTGATGATGTGGATTAAGATTTCAAGGCTGTTTGTATGTACCTAATTTGATTTGAGATAAGGTTCTTTGGGAGTCTCATCATTCAGGTTTGGCAGTTCATCCGGGTGGCATGAAGATGTATCATGATGTGTCTCATCACTTTTGATGGCCCAATAGGAAGAAGAATGTCACGGAGATTGTGTTTCGTTGCCTAACATGTCAGCAAGTCAAGGCCGAATATAAGGGTCCCAGTGGTTTATTGCAGCCGTTGCCCATTCTTGAGTGGAAATTTTTGGCCCAAGGGATTTGAACCCAATATTCTCGTGACTTCGATCGATCCAAGAGCTGTTAGATCGATCCAAAATAGCATATCGATCGATCCAAGTGCGAATTAATTGATCCAAGTGCGAATCAATTAATCCAACTAGTCAATATCAGATTAAAAGTGTTGACTCTTATTCTTCTTCTTCATTTCTTTTTCTTATGAGCACGAAAGAATGCAGAGAGGGGGGTGGCTTTTTCATCATTATGAGTAAGATCATCTAATTCTATTTGGTCCCGGTGGCTCAAAAGTTGATTTTCGGACTCCCCATCTCGTCGTGCTCATTTTGACGTAAGTACTCCTAAATTCTATACTAATTGATTTTGCCTCATTTTCTGCACCATTAAGGCCCATGGAATTAAAGTAGTCTATCTTCTTCCTAATGTCTCATAGTTCTTCTTTATATCTAGGTTTGAGATTATTCGAGATTCGTAGCTAGATCATTCCCAAGGCGCAAGAAGAGGGCTTTGCTTGGAAACTTGTTCAGCTCATTCAGGGGCATTTTGGATGCTTCGTAAGTACAGGTAGATTGAGAATAGCAATCGTATATAGAGAATGTGGGTGTGTCGTACCATACTTATACATATTTTCATAGGGATTATATTCATAGATAATATTATGAATGATATTCGATGAATAATGTTCATAGTAGATTGTAGCATTGAATTGCACAATTTTATATCCTAATATTTTTGTATGAATATTCATAGCATTATATGTATTATTTACCAATAATAGCATATAATATGATTGGATATTATTATTGTGGCATTTGATATACATTGTTTTCCCAATTATATCTATAATTATCGTGGCTATTTATCGTAGAGATGATATGTGATTTTATTCATTTTATCATAATATTTGAAACATTCACAGTATTAATAATGTATCATTAATATTATTGTCGTGGAGCATATCATGGTATAATTATATAATTACACTCATTATATCATGAATCATAGTCGGATGTATTTGTGACCTTCATAGACCTTTTGTGATTAAATGCATAGAACAACATAATTGCTCTATTCGTGGATTTCATAGTTTGCGGAGGTTAAAGGCATGTCTATCGTAGATTAAAGTTATAGCCATTCATGGGATCCAAAAGGTATGAATATCCTGAATTCATTGTTTTGTGGCATATGCATAAATAGGAAATTGAATCATTTTCTATTTCTTTTCAGGACACATAGTATCACATGTATAAAATTCATAAAAGCAATTGAGATCAAACAACCTCACCATGAAAGGTGAAAAATTAGATCTGGGATATATTTATTGCTCGCGTCACACTTGGTGGTAAATCAATGAAGGTTAGGTCATGTTGCACTCGGTCTTGTCATCGTAGTCGGAGTCAGAGTCATCATAGCTTTCATTGGTATCATGCATACATTATTATACATGAGCATTCACATAATTGTATTCATAGTTTATTCATGTGTACGTTACATGATTTTCGTTGATTAGTATGACTCATTTACTTATTTCAATAGTAAATCATTCTTTATTTTCGTTGTAGTATGTATATGTTATCGAGATTCCATAGTCTTATATATCATTGTTGATTGACCATCTGACCCAGTTACCTTTCTCTTTTACTATATCAATATTATATTGCTACAGGTTCGGAAGTTAAGAACGAGCATGCATAAGCATGGACTCGAAGATGGCATAGTTTTCTTTGTAGTTGTAGTGACTATATACTTGTATATTTTGTTTCGGAGGATGTAACAGAGTTTGATAATGTACATTTATTTTTGTCAAGTATTTAGCTTGAGCTTTCTTTCATGTAGTATTTGTGCTGGCCTTCCTACTTCTTATTTTGCGTAGTATTTGCATTGGCCTTTCTATTTTTTATTCCGCTGTGATTATGTATATGTATTTATGTAGTGAACTGCAGTTACCACCATAGGTGTTACAATTATTATATTGTATGGTTGTACATATCAGACTTTGTTGTATATGAGGATCATGGAAATATGTATCGCAATTGTCCCTATTTTCATATTAATATCATTGTTTACTACTTTCTAGGATATTTATATTCTTTTATATCAGTATCACGTCCCCGAGTTTTTATGGAAAAATTCGGGGCATGACAGGTTAGTATCAGAGCTATCTAGGTTATGTAAACCTTGGTGGCTTACAGGTAAGATTTAGAGTCAGATCGTGATCAAGTAAGCAAGTCATAGTATTTTCATAGTATTTACTTGTTGCATTCTTTATACATACTAATTAGTAAGCTAAAAATATTGCATTTTCCATTACTTTCCGTATGAATTGTAGCTTACTTCTTTCTTGGTTTTTTCCTTATCATGTAAATATGATGGCTCGAGAAAAAGGCCATAGAGGAGGTCGAGGAGCTCGTAGAGGAGCTAGAGGTCATAGAGTAAGAACATCTATTTCTAATGAGGACGTGACACGTCCCAAGCGTACTCGTGCCCATACTATGGCGGAAGTAGGAGTCGAGGAGAACATATCGAGTCTAGAGGAGACTTCGGAGTAGGAAAATATGGAGGTGTTGGGGGGAGAGGCTTATGGACTTCAAACCCAAGTTCCACCTCGTACTCGACCTCAACCGGAGATGAGCGAAATGGCTTACACAAATTTAGCTCCACCACCTGGGTATGGAAATGAGGGAGGCTTCCACTAGTTGGAATCTTCCAACCTAATTCAAGCAATGCAAGAAGTTTTTCCTGGGATGGCATGAAATCCGAGGGCGAGCGGGAAGACTTATGCTTCATCGGCATAACTTCAATTTCACATGATAGATCCACCTATCTATTGGGGTGAAGGCGAATCTATATTGGTAGAGGAATGGATCCCTGATGTTAAGAGAATCTTCAAATCTCTTTAAATGGTTGATGATAATCTAAAGATGGCGACCGCACTATTCTATCTTCGGGCGGAAATGGCTCGTTAGTGGAAGAGCCAAGAGGATGTCGGTGGATTCCAGGGTAGCTTTGGGAAGCTTTTCGCAAAATATTCCTTGAGGAATTCTTTCTTAAGATATTGCGGGAACGGAAGAGGGAAGAGTTAAAAAACATGATGCAAGGGAACTTGAGTGTTCAAGATTACTAACGTCTTTTCATCGAGCTTTCAAGATATGCATTGGAGTTAGTGGCGATGGAGAAGTCGAAGTTCTGCCAACTAAAGAATGGGTTGTAACTCTCTATCCAAACACATGTTATGGCGGGCTTGCACGGGACCTATAAGCGTTGTGTAGATATGGCTATGGAGGTTCAGTATTGCCTCTTCAACAAGTAGAAACATAAGGATGCCTCATATCCTATTCGGTCTTTGGGGCAATCTTTGGGGGCACAATTGGTACAAGT
>MKEJ01008995.1:0-10250 GCA_001753735.1 Embelia ribes
CTTTTAGTTGAGCTTTAATGACTTTCATTAAGTCTTAAACCAAGGATTAAGGAATATTTAGCATTCTTATAATGCTAATCATGGTCAAACAAGCTAACTAAGTCAAAATGGGTGTGAAATTACATTTCTACCCTTGCTTTTTTGACTTTGTAAGCCACGGAAAAGAGGCATATATACACACATATGTATACACATAGACACCATTGTTTCCATGTATATCACAATCATCATCGACATTCCCAAGTGAAGCAGTTCATCAAGTGAGTACTCTTCGTTCTACGAATACGAATTTATTTCGCTAATTTGTGAATGACTGCGCAAATATATTTGCTCATGTTTGCCTTTGTATGTTACAATAAAAAATACTACTTTATCAAACATCATATTCCTTATCAAACAAATTTTTTAAATTTATTATTTATCAAACAATAAGATAGTGTCCCGATTTTAGAATCAATTTTTGAAAATAGTTGTGTGAAGCGGATCTTTAAAAGTAGCAGCATCCCTAAACTAGGTCTTAGTATGTACAATTTTGAATTTTGTATTGAGAGTCTTTGGTGATTTGTAAATTTTGATTTGTTTATGGTAATTGAGTTTAGAAGGGGATTCTTGGTCCCTATATTTTGATTTCTATACCTCAAACTTTAAAATAGAGGTCTTAAAATAGAGACGGAGATATAGAGAAATATCTACACGAGTTAGACCGAGGCTTTGATTCCTGTATCTATTTATATGTGCTCCATGTCTTCCCTCCTTTAATTGATGCCTTATGATTACTGAATCACAAGGATTTGTACCAGGTTGGAGAATAATCAACACTATTTTATGTTTTCATCGACTGGTAATTTGTAATACAAGAATCGGCTGCTTTAACACCCTTCAGGTATGCAGTCGTCTTATCCTTATCCCATTTATCTGAAATGACTAATGGTCGTACGTAAATGTAGCACAACATTAACCAACTTGGAATAGTCTAATAAGCCAGAATTTACTTATTCATTAGAACATTATGAGTTTTATTTCCTCTCCTCGCCTACCGGCTCTAATGTACCCAAAAAACTGTGTTGTCATTTTAAGAATGATGCTAACTGTTTCAACTTGATTGCCATGCAAATATGTAGCCCGATATACTCACACATGTTCTATAATCTTGCATCAAAAACCATCATTAAATATGATCAATACTCAAGATATGTAACAACAGGAAAATGATTAAATTTTATTCATTAAGACAGGTATCAAAATACTGAAACGTTTATAGACTCGTTTCTCTCAACTGACAAACTACCATATTTCTCTTTGAATCAACTACGGTCAACCTCAGAACGCTAGAGATCAATATGCACCAGTTCATTCAATTTTAAGGCTATCTTCAGATATCCTACCACAACTATTTTTGACCAAACAAAATGGGATTGGTCCAAAAACACTTCCTTTTCTAGCTCAATTTCTCCCTTTATTTCTTCTCCAATTATCCTTGGTAGAGGCACTTGTCCTGAACCAACCAAAATCAAGCCATTTGATTGGCATGGGGTAGCCCAAGACCTGGATTGATACAACTCTAGATCCAGGTATGTGGGCAGATAACCCACTGGTATGTTACACTGAAACCCCCACCCTAGGTAGGGCCCATCACTTTCCGGAGTTTCAAAGGTCATCAATTGACCGAACCGTCCAATAACTATGTACCTTACCACATCGTTGTCTGGGCTAATGTTGTGTTTATCTAATCGTTCTCCATCGTTGATGTCCACAGTCAACATAGCATCCATCAATTTTTGTTTTTTCTGCATGCTAATGTATATTTTCGCTGAGAGATCTGCAAAGAATGAAGAAAGGTCGTTAAAGATAGGGCTATAATTTGAGAAACTCACAAAAGTAATAACTTTGCATAAAAGGAGTAATGTGAAGTTTTATGGTTGTGAAAAATTTAGTGTCATCTTCGGCATTGTCTAAAAAATTATGGTTTTGCAAGTTCTTGCTTTGAAAATAGTGCATGTCTTTTTTCATATTCTACTTTAATATTTGATGACTTCTTAAGCAAAATGGAAGAACAATGGAGTTTGAAAATAACTTTTTTTTGTATGTTTTTAATTATCTCCTGGGAAATGACTTTTCCGAGAGATCACAAATTATGATTCTTAAAAAGACTAACAAACCTGGTTTCTTAAGCAAAATGGAAGAAAATTGAGTTTGAAGAACACTCTTTCCTGTATGTTTTTAAAAGGGCCAACTTAGCTCTTTGAAATTTCAACAAACCTCTACTTGTAAAAACGTGAAAAGAAGATTAGAGTTTGCTTAAAATTTTGGTGTGGCATGGAAAATCTAGCACATGTTAGGTACTCTAATGAGAAGAATTACATCTAAAAGTACAATAGAGAAAGTATATTGAATAAAAAATATTTGTATCTATCTTGTGCCTTTAGATTAAGAAAATACACATATACATCCGTTAAAAGATTCATCCATCTGCTAGGTAGAAATTTACTACATAAAATTTAGTTGAAAGGCTAAAAGTCACGACACAATCCAAATAATTAAAGAGTGAAGGGTGAGAGAGAGAATGAGGGAAACGAAGATGGAGAGGAAAGTACCTTTGAGATTTTCTCTGTGAATGGTGAAGGTTTATAATAATTTGGTTGGTTTAAATACTCAGTTATGCAATCAAAGTCAACACCGTTCATCAATGATGTTTAATGAGTGGGGCTAATGAAATTAATGGAATTTCCCTTTTTTTTGTTTCTTCGCATTAATGTTGGTTTTATTTTGTAAACAACAATCATGATAGATTCATGATTATTAGTAGCATGGGCATAATTCATATAGATTTCAAAATAAGTTTAATTAATAATATGAATAAGATAAATACAAGTGTTTATTACTATTCTTAAATTGAGAATCTTTCTTGTAATCTTGATAGTGTTGTTAATTTGTAGTAGAACAATGGTTTATATGATAGAATTTATTGCATTTGATTGAGGATTAGGTTGTTGTCACATTATTTCATGAAAGGGTACATTTTGTTTGATGAAATTAAATGTTTTGAAAATCTAAGGACGGACTCAGATGCGGACACGGTTTCAAACACAGATTTAGATTCGACAATTATTTTAGAAATGCCAAATTTGGTGTAGCGAGAATTCTACATTATTTTTTAGAGTAACTTTTTTGAGTCATATAGTAGTGGGAATAACCAACATATGGAATTGATAATAAATAATGTTGAACGAAATGATATATAGAATTGATTCTTGTTTTCTTAACAAAATAATAATTGAGCAACGCTATCATGTCGTAATCTAGTAAAATTATTTAATAAGTACCAAGTATCACGATGTCATAAACATGTCACGCAACAAATTGTTAAAGCAACTATACATTCATGACTGGTTAGAACAACCAAAATATATGTGTTGAAATATAAATGACCTAATTGATCAAGCAATCTTGTCTACGACGAAATTGTCGCTTGTCGACATTTAGGACTAGCCACGTGGGATGTCGGACATGTATTTTAAAGAGTCCATGGAGTATGTGCGTCCCATATGTACCGGGATCAAACTCGGCACCCATTTTGGAGTATTCGCGCTTCATAGTCTAGTATAATCTTACAAGATTATGAAAAACTAAGGTAATGTTACAAGCATAGCATTTGTAAGGATGTTGTAACAATGATTATTGGAATCCAATTCTAAGTGTGAATTTTTAATTTCCTGGGTCTATCAGAGGCTTTGGATTACCCAAAATTGTAACAAGATCAATAATACTTGGGGTTGTTCCAACTCACAATGTTGTCAATGGTCACAAAGTCATCACGTTAATCTTTGAAGCCACTTGAGAACCTAAAATTGGGAAAAGTTAATCATCTTAAACCCGCAATGTCAATATCTTGGTAGATGTTCTATTTATTATTTTTAGGGTCGTGCAAGTAACATTAGTATCAATATTGAAACGAATATGGCAAAGAAAAATATTTTGCATACAAACAAGTTGCGATATGCCAATGTGTCGTAATAAGCCCATTCCAGCTGTCCACCCCTTCTTCTGCACACACTCTATAACACACTACCACATTTGACTTTATTTTTCTCCAACCTGTAACCCCTTGGCGGTGTCATCGTTACCTTACCGGTGGTAGACGTATGAGATGTGTAGTAGTGGTGGTGGAAAGCCTCGTCATTGTCTGCGTACTTGCCTTAACTCCTCCTTGAACTTGCCTTCATGGTTGTCAATCTCTTACGAGATACAAAATGTTGCGTACGATTCGTCTATCTCGGATGATTTTCGTTTGTATTGCAACCCAGGCGTACCGTATTTCGGATGCGTATCACCAGTGTATGTATCCTAAGTTGTTAGTATTGACTGCATCTTTTGGTATTACTGGTTCTTTGTCTTAAGACCAAATTGGTTATTGTGCAGTAAAAGTTGTAAAAGGGATACCATAACTCATTCCTATAACAAGCTTGCCTTTGGCAGAATTATTGCGAGGAAGCGCTAGTTTAAGACAATCAATATTGACTCGGTTTTATAGTATACACACTTCTGTATTGCCTCTTCTTACTACCATATTTATGCTTATGTACTTCCCAATGGTAAGTAAACTTAAAATTAATACTAGAAACCAACAATTAATGAAGGAAATAACTATTGTATCAAAAATTGAATTGAACAATGTATCAATTAACCTAGTTGGTGGAGATGGCTTGATGTTTACATGGCATTTGATTATCATTGTTGCTCCATGTTCAGCCTCTCCTTAAATTGTTGTTGGTGGTGTTTTGAAGCCCTAACTTGAATTTCATTGAGTTAGGGCCTTACACGCCTCCATTGCAACTTGTGGGCCACGTGTTTATCTTGTTCAAAACAATCTCTCTAAAACATGGATAAGGTTGTGTAAATCAGATCCTTCCAGACCCCACAATGCGGGGGCTTTGTGCACTGGGCCGTCCATATATCTATTGACCTAGTTAGGATGTAATCAGAAAAATTATGCCCCAATTTCTACCTCAAAGAAAAAATAATAAAGACCTAGCTACAGATAATTGGATCGATTGAAAATAAAAGAGAAATCAATTGCTCAAGAGGAATCAATAAATTTAGATAAAGAGAGGAATTCGAACTTAGGTTTAACCAAATCAAACATACTAAAAAGCACATCTCTCATTTAGGAGTGTTCAAATTTGAGGCTAATTGAAATTGTGAGAAAAGAAAGGACAAAGGCAAAAGGTTGAGTATAAAGCGTTTTGAGTTTTTGGTAACTTCAATTGTACTAATATTATTTGTCTATTTTGCTTATTGATTATATATATAAAATGTCCACATACAAACATATTACATTTTACAATGATTGATATAAGTGATATTTGTATTTTGTGCTACATTTTGTCTATTTTGCATTTTTATGCAATATTATGTCTTTCTGAGTGATATTTGTATTTTTATACAGTAATATGACTATGCAGAAAAAACTTAAGATACACGAAACGAGACGACACACATTTTTTTATATATAAAAAATGATACGTATCCAAGATGTTTTGACAAGCTTGCTTGCCATAGTAGAGGGTGGTGCCGACGTCAAGGTCGTTTTCGACCTTGCCACACTTGTGGTAGACTCTGAATTTTGGCTGCCTCTGCTACAAATTTGGCACTGGGCATGAGCTCCGAAGAGGACTTCTTGTGTTTTCAGCATCTTCTGCAGATGATGTTGGTTGGTGGACGTTGTTTTGGAAGAGTGGAGAGGCTGTAGATTGTAGAGTGGAAAGAGAGAGAATGAGGGAGATAATGATTTGGATATGCGAGGGAAATGTTTTAATTTAGACGGGGCATTTTGCTTATATGTATATCAGCTTTGTATGAAAAAAGACGGATTGCAAGCACACCATTTTCCCATAAAGTACTCAATCAGAGCATATGAATTGTTAATATTTTTCGTAGTTGTCTGCCATGTATGTTTTAAGATAGAGTAACGATATGCATATAAACTAGTTGTACCAAAAATTTGTACAAACTAGCTTTATATGATTCACAATTACCTACATCGCTATTCACTCTCTCTTCTTATAAAATGGGGGTGATGTGGGTAATTGTGAATCCCAAATAGTTGGTTTGTACTTGTTTTTGGTACAATTAGTTTGTGATAAAAGTTTTTCACATTATTTTATTGAAAAGTTATATGTGATAAGACTATTATTAACCCATCATTCCTTTGCTTCAATTGTAAAAGTTTTTGCATGATTTTGTTGAAAAGTTAAAAAGAATCATCGATCAAATTAAACTTATATTTCTACCGATGCCTAATAAATGAATCATTTTTACGTTAATCTTGAATAGTCTTTTTTTTTTTAATTTATTTTGCATTACACTAAGTTTCTCGAATTGTTTTTGTGTCTAGCTCTACTAATATAGTAAGTTAGCTGGACAATAAAATACGGGTTTGACACCCCTTTTGAAATGTATGTGGTTCCAAGATGGAGCTCTAATATTTCTTCATAAGCATACAACTGTTATACTTACCAATCATTTACTAATATGCACTATCTGATTATTTTGCTACACTCTTCGCATTACATGAAGCTAGATACAAGACGATTGGGAGTAGTTGTCTAGCTATCCGAAAGCCAATGCTTGATATCTCATTCATCTGGGACTTGTATTTCGCTATTGGTTAGTCCTGACGCACCCATGTGAGGGTGCTCAGAGAAATGGGTGAATTTGATTTGTTTCTTGAGTGAGTATTAGTTTTTTTCTTGTTTGGTTCAATTTTCACAAATGCCGGTGGCTTTTATTTGGTTCTCCTTGGTTATCTTGATCGAGGAAGAAAGCCTAGTGGGGTGAATTTGATGATTTTTTGTAGGAATATATTATTCTGGCATTTATAAATAGAAAGGAGACAAAATTTGGAAACATATTATTGTTGGAAGGGCAGCCATTTGGGGGAAATCTTGAATGGAGATTGGAGATAATAGTAGATCATTTTTAATTGGACAAATTTCAATATGGTAATATTCCTGGTCCTTTTTCTTGTGTTTAGTTTGGTAACTTTGGTTGAGACAATTGCATTTAACATTTTTATAAACCCATTAAAGATTCTGAACTAAGGGAAAACCCTATTTACTTATGTTACATACTACTTGTTTATATATCGCTTACATTATAATGCTGCCTTCAATGGTTTTGCTTCTTGTTTTTATTTATCTTCTTTGAGGTTTGTGAAGCTTGTTTTAATTGGTATGTTATAAAACACCTATGTAGAAAGCATGGACCCTTGCACAACATTAGTTAAATGTTCCTTTCATATGTGTCACATGCATACTTGAACATGTTTTATTGATTTATCTACTTAAGAATGGGACATATGATGGGCATTAGCGGATACTTTTGCCCTGCTTGGTTGTATTGCTTTTGTTATTACTTTTTTCTGTTGGCTCTTTATTTTTTACTTGAAGAGAAACAATGGAATATCCTTTAATATGGCCATAGTTATATGGTAATACTTTAGTTGTTTGTGATGAAATTTTTTAGTTTTCTGTTCAATTTATATAATTATGAATATGATCCATGAAAGCATTTCGCCAGCTTTTGAAGGTTGCATGTTTTCCTTTTTATTTTTGATCTCTTTGTATGTAAGTTACAATTCGAGACTTGAACTAAGATGCATGTTTGTTGTCATTATGTTGAAAAGAAATAATAACACAATGCTTGATGTAATTTTCTTTTCCAATCGTGGGTCTGATTTTTCATACCGAACTCAAAGATGGTGTAACAATCCATGAGTTAAACTCACCATTATATACAGGTTTGCAAACGAAGGGTATTTGTGGTATTTACATACTTTGCTTCAATATGTGGAGAAAAAGCAAGTTATGGAAATGACTTGATAGTTACATGGCATCTAATTATCATAGTTGCTCCATGTTCAGCCTCTCCTGAAATTAATATAGGTGGTGTTTAATGCTATAACTTGAATTTTTATAAGCTAAGGCCATGTACACCTCAATTGCGACTTGTAGGTTACGGGTTCGTCCCGTTGGAAGCTACATCTTTGGAAACGGAGGTAAGGTTGCGTACATCAGACCCTTCCAGACCTCACAACGTGGAAGGTTTATACACTGGATCGTCCACATATACATACTTTGCCTCAATCCATAATAAATCATTGTGAAATCATTAAACAGACCCATTGAAATTGTGGTTCACTTGGTGATTTACTTGCCATATTTGGTTGACCCTGAGAAACCATATGCTCATTTTTTAACATTTATCTCTTACACTCATATGGACAACTATCTCTCCATTGAAGGTTAGGATTGGACCTTAATAAGACAAAAGTAGCGTTTTATTGCGTATTTTCGCAATTAACAACTATTCCATGCACTTTTTTCATAGTTTTCTTGGAAATTTAGAGAAAGATCAGGGATTTCACTTGGTGAGGAAGAGCAGTTTTAAGACCCATTATTCCAAGTTCAGTACAATTACTAAGACTTGTAACACGACAAAAAGAACTATTGGATCTTATTATATCCCTTTGTTGGCATCCGATATACATTTATTCCTCCTTGCTGCTCATGTTCGAATAACATTTTACTTTGTCACAAGGTCTTGGAGAAGAATGTCGGACTTTAAATTATACGTTGGTCCTCTTTTAACCCTCACCCCTCACCCTCTTATTTCCGTTTGAAGCCATTCAGTTAGTGGATAGATTTATTTAGAAAATTAAAGTAGTGCCTTCCATTAGCAGATAAGAGTCATCAAGAACAAGTTTTTCATTTTACATGTTTTCACATTTTGTCTGTTAACACTAACAAAGATAAAAATTTAACTCCAATTGATAGTCCCAAAAAAATGTTTCAAATTTTGTTAATGTCTTATATAGAGCATTGTTTTTATCTCCTCTTGATCGCCCACCCTTGGTCATCTCAAGAATTTCCCAAAACTAATCATATCATTCCCTTAGGATTCTGTCACTATGCCGCAGCTGTCATCTTGTTAGCATTAAGTGTTACACCAGATATGCCATTAACATATTAATCCTATTATTGTTTTAAAATAATTTTGGTCTTTGCCCTAACACGGTAAATCCCAAAAGTTTGTCGCCCATCTTGACATCTTCGTTCATGGGCTACAGCTGTGCGGTATGGAGCAGATCATCATGGTAAGGACTCTGTATGGAGCATTTGTTTATTCTGGAGGAAATTTTGTTTCTTCCTCTTTTTCTCTAGCTTCATCTGTTTTTGTGTTTTCGATATGTTAATGGAAACAAGGGAATTAAATTATGGAAGTCCCTTTATATTGTTTCTATGTTTTCTTGAAATTGCGATCTCGTACTGATTTCCTCTAAACTCTTTCATTTCTTTTCAGACATTTGAAAACGGAAACAAGAAATGGTATGGATCAGTGGGCGGGATTGTAGAACCACCCGTCGAGAAGGTCTGGGACATGGTATCGCAGACAAACAGATTACCAGAATGGATGGCCATGGTGGAGTGATGCACTGGCTTAGCGGGTGAACAAAACGTTCCTGGCTATATTCGCCTTGTTTCTGGCTTTATGTTTCCACAGGACGACGGAGATAGATCATGGATCAAGGAAAGGTTCGTATTGATGGATACATCATCGCATACATGTCTAGACAATATGGAAGCTAGCGATGTGGGATTAGATGGGTCTGTGAACACGTTGAAATTTTTAGACTATGGTGATGATTCAACACTGGTTGATTGGGCATTTGAGCTAAGCCCTGTCGAGGGGTCGTGTGAGTAGAACTTGATTGATTATCTTGGATTTCTGTATAAATCTTGTATCAATAGGATTGAGGTGCTATTAGTTCTTGGGAGAAGAAAGTTGAGAAATAGAGGTTTATTGAACACTTGCCTGTACAATCTTCGTCCTTTTTTCTATTTTTTCTCTGTTTATGGGCTCCGATGTACCAAAAGTGGGGAAAATAGAGTATGCTGATGAGATATTTTCTTAGCTTTTCCCCAGCAATTTTTGGCTTATGCTTATCATGATAAGTTCCTCATATTGTGGGGGGTTTGTTTCCTGAAATGGTTTTGTAAACTGCTTTTGAAAACTATCCTGTACTGTGGTGTTGAAGTTCAAGTTTTGCTTTACTCCTTATTTTGTACTCATAATGGGTCAATCTCTTTTTTTTTTATATCTGTGGTTTCCGTATCGGCTTGCGCCGTCCGACTAATCCACAGGGTCCAGTGCCTCGCACCCACGATAGTTCCCACCACGGATCAGGGTTC
>MKEJ01009010.1:0-10172 GCA_001753735.1 Embelia ribes
AGAATCTCCAATTTGTTTGCCCAAACAACTCTCGACTCTAGATGATTTAAGAGCTTGAAGAAAATGGAGAAAAATCACCACAACTCTCTCTCTCTCTCTACTGCTTACGGAAAAGGAAAAGAAATGGGCAAAAACGTAGCTCAAAATGACTAAAATGCCTTTATACTATTCACAAATAAGAAACTCAATACTGCTCACTGTCAAAGCAATTTTTTTAGATACTTCGAACCTCGATTCGACCTATCTATACTTTGAATAAAATTATTCTCAAAACACGAAGTCGTAGATAATTGAAATATCTTTCCAACCATATATATAGACCCCAATCGGAATCACGGTTTAATAGATATTAATTTATTACCGGGACGACATCACGGCTATAGCTTAACACTGTCCAAACTTAAAATCTACCGAGACCAAATCTCCACTCTGTCACTTCACACAATTAATTGCACTACTCTTAGTCACTTATACTCTCGTCTCCAAGTCTTGCTAACAACGATAATGTTCACACGAGTCTTAAAATTAATCGCGAACACCATACTACATCACACCATAGAATACCTATTAGTAATACTATATCGTGATATATAATATTATTAAAATGCAGAAAATTTAACTCTGAATTTCCGGGACGTTATAATTGACATGCATTATCACATTCATATTTATGCTCATGGCATTCATATATATGTGGAGATATTATTCATTCATGTACAAATAGCCTAGTCTCTCTTTTATGGTAGAGTTATTTGGCCAACCGTATATTTTTTAATTTTTGCCTATATATACATATGTGATATTATAGGTACAGAAGCGAGATTGGAGCATGAGTAGTGGTTGTGGATGTGATTTACATATTTTTGGCGCATATGTTAGCGCTTTCATTATATATTTTTATTTTGGAGATGCAGCATACTCTGCTTATGGGGGTTTGTGTATGAAAGTATAGGTATGTTATGGTTCATGTACAAGGTGAAGAATATACTTATACCTTCTTTATTATTATTTTGGTCAAGTATTTAGTCTGAGATGTATATTGTAAACAAATGATGCATTGGTATCAGATTGACGATGTATATTTTGGCCATATCATTTATATTATAGCAAGATGATTATTGTAGAGGAGATGTGGATGAGATAGTGGTTTGTATTATTTATATTATATTCTCACGTCCCCGGAGTCGCTAATTTTGGGGTGTGACAGATCAAATCAAAGGCCAAAAGAAGTGTTTTTCAGTTGATGACTACTGGTCCTCATAGATGTAACTGTCGGTAGTCACATATAGACCAACCCCTATTTGTAACTGACAGTTTCCAGAGGCTCCAAGTAAATTTTAAAGCAATATAATTGCCGATAGTCACAAGGATATAGACCGGTAGTTACATAACAGTCGGCCCTTATGAGCATAACAGCCAGCCCCTCAACTGCATATTTGTATATAATGGTTAGAATTATAATGGCTAGAAATGGCTAATAATGGCTATAAATGGCTAGTTGATGATCAAGGCATATAAATAGAGGTTCAATTGTAGGTTTTCATCAACAATTCAACAAAGAATTGCACTACAACAAATTATATATAAGCTTTTAGTTTAAATTCCTTGTAAATATCACTTATGAAAGGTGTAAACAAATTTCATATAATATACTTTTATAAGTGGATTAGAGTTTTCTCTTTAGACTCAAATTAATCTTTGTATTTAGAGTGATGAAGAGACTCTTATAAAGGTAATTGAGGGATTGTCTCATTACTCAAAATTGGGTGTGAGTTAAGCCCGCATAAATCAACTTGGATAGGAAGTGAATCTGCAAAGATCTCAGCAAGGGTTTGAGGTGAGCCCGATAAGTTTCCTTGGGTTTGAAGTTAGCCCGTGAATATCATTGTAAGGGTATACTCCAAGACTTGAAGGATTGTTTCAAGCTGAGTGATCGACACACGATAAGTTGATCAGTTGTAATTATTTTGTTAATTATTAACAAAACATCAAGCAGTTCAACTTGAGAGAGTGGATATAGGGGATCGTGGATGATATTTGGCTGAACTACTATAAAAATCAATATTTGTAATTTCTCTTCCTTTATCTCATATTTAATTTTAATTTCATTATATAATTTTGTATATTTTGTATTAATCAATATTTACAAAAAAATTGGGCCAACAAAAGTGACTTTTTTTTTTGGAAAGATAATCAAAGTGGCATGTATGTTGTTGTTACAAATATAAAATTATATTAATGTGCTATTACAATTCTCATCATTCAATGACAATTTAAACCCTTACAATTAATTTTAATTAAATGGTACAATTTATAAAAACATATCTAAAACTTCTTTCTAATTTAAATTTCTCATTCATATGTAATTAAAGTAAATATGTGTGTTGCTGTTACAAACATAAAGCTATATTAATTTGTTGTTACAATTCTCATAATTCAATGACAATTTAAATCCTTTTAATTCATTTTTATGTATTATTTTATTGAAATTAACACATGTTACAATTATAAGGCATCACTTGGCGTAAAAAATTCTGCGAAGGTTTCGCTTTTAGTTTTTTTTATATGATAAGCTATTTAATAAACAAAATCATAATTAATTATAAAAAATTTAAAAACTATGTCTACTATGCACATTGTGGAGTTGAAAGATAATTGTTACAATGTCAATTCCGAATTCTAATGACTTTTTTTTATGAATTTGTGGCAACTAATCTCCACGATTAATATTCATTTTCCCATGCACACTCATACATAGGCTCATATATATACCATTCATCTTTATTTGAAAAATATTTTGGACTTCAAAATAAAAATTATAATATTTTGTTAGTGAAATAAGGTATTTAATGAGTTAATGATATTCAATTTAACAAATTACTTATTTATTCTTTTTTTGTCTTTAAATAGGTGAAAAATTAATATAATTTTTTACTCATGAAGGGATATTTTTGGAATAAAAGAATGAGAAAATCTTTTATGGTTTTCACATTTTTAGATTAGAGTTTGATTGATTTATTTATATATATATATATACACACATATAGAGAGACTAATATCTGCTGCTATAATTTAAGGAAACAGAAAGGGCATTTTAGGTATATTAAAAGAAAGGAGCAGATCGATTAATCAATTATATAAGAACCACCGTTTATTTTGACTTTGGTTTCATGTGTTAGAAATTTTAGGAGCATACATTGCATCCTAGTACTAGGAGTGCCTAGATCATATATTACTTGATCTGACTAAATAGACCAACAATGAATATACAACAATAATTGAAAATAAATAAATAAAATTAGTTTGTTTATCTCCAATTGGATACGAGCATATTATAAGTTTCAAAAACTATTAAGAGAGGGCAAGACAATCATAGCAATGACTCGGAACAAGGGATTAATTCTTTGAAAACCTCTCATTTTAGGATCGTTTATTTACGGATAAGACGTCCAACTGAAAATCGAATTAAAAGATATTTTCAAAATTAAACAACGCATTGCACGGGCTTAAAACTAGTTTTATTGAAAACATTTGCGGACATGGGAATGATTGGGCATATGGTCAATTATCGTACATTATCGCTTGATTTTTTAATATAATTTAACTTGATATCAACAATATTTTTACATTTTCAAAAGTTATTTCTTTTCATCAAATGATTAACCAATAACTCATCTTGCAAGAAATAGTCAGTATCATGATTTCTGAATTTTTTTTGAAGTAGAACTATTTTCAGTTTTTCATAGTTTGAAAATTATTTAACAGAAACCGACAGATAAATTTTCGCATAGTGAAAAAATCATTACTAGAAAAGTTTAAACACCGTCTTTTAAAAACTTCAAAACTTAACAAGTAACCAAACAGGACCTCAATGCTCGATACTTGCATACTTAAAAACCTAGAAAGACACGTAACAATTCGAACTCCAGCAAAAATATTCAGCACGCATCCACCGGAGCATTAATCCGTATCCTGTCCTCTAATAGATGATTGTGAGAGGATCATGACCCAGTGAATATCAGCTAATTCTGCATATGTTGTGAAGTTTCAATCGGAGCAACTAAAGATAGTGTAACAAGATAAACATGTTCAAAAAAAGGATAAAACACACCTCTAATCACATAGAGATAGATACATGTACAAAAAGGACAATTAAGTTCCACAATTTCAGCAGCAGCGGCAGTATTACAGATTACTTTCTTACAGAAACCTTAACAATGTCCATTATTTCAATGGTTACCAGCCAATGTAATGTAACCTTTTCGATAATCTATCACACGATTGTTGTTATGGTCCTATTTTAAGATATAACTTGCAGCTTTTTGAAACCCTATTTTAAGATATGGAGTCGAAGCTGCTACTTTAGTTTAACCTGAAAAGCGGATTTAACCGCTGGCATGAAAATGAAATATTGTGATATGTGGTGGTTTTTATGATCTCAAGTACCCAAGGCAGTCATTTTGCAAATGGGGCAGAGATTTTTCTGTGTCAGCCACTGCTTAATGCAGTCGGTATGAAAATCATGCCCGCAATCTAACTCCCCAACATTGTCTCCCAAAACATATTCCTCCTGTAAAAAAGTTGAAAACAACATAAGTTTCAGCTAACAAAGCACCCTTGTAATAAACACCAACGCAAATAGTAAGAGGCGACATTCATACCCACATGATGTTTTAGCTACCAAAGAAATTATTACAGCTCAATAACATTTAAAAAGTGCAATGAAATTTCACGGTCTCTGTTGGTTTACTCAGATATTTTAAATCCTGTTCTCATTCTTGTATTTACAGGTTTGAAGACTGAAATAACGAAATTACTGAAAAGATCTTTGTTTCCATAACTATATAACATCCAACTTTTTCTAGGTCTCCAAAAAATTGGTCCTGTTCTTTGCTTTCTGAAAGTGAACTTTAGAACCAGAAAAAGCTTAAAATTGAAACAGACCCCAGCTTAATGCACAAAATTTTGGAAGCAGCAGTTGAGAATTTGAGACTTGAACATGCATAAAAACTTGATATAATTGTAAACCAAGTAATACTGTCAATATTGAATCTAGATCTAGGCATACTTCACTCTGTGTTTGTTGAATAATAAAGTTAATAACACACATGTTTAGTTTTGGTACCCTCGCAAAAGAAAATACTCCAATCATTCTGATGGAGACTAATGGAAAATTCATAAAATTCTAAACAGGTCAAATGATGGATCTTACTCGGCATATAGAGCACGGCTCAAAGGTTGATGTTGACCGATTGAATAAACAAAGATGCTTCCTCTGTTTCATAGACCTCAAAATGGCTTCCTCGCTTAATCCCGTGCTTACATCTCCTATGTGCTCTTCCAGCGCCAATAATTCCTGATATTACGATTAAAAATTCAAAATCATCATCATCATCCAAGCCTTTAAATCCCAATAAATTGGAGTCGGCTGATATTACGATTAAAAATTCAAAATCATCATCATCATCCAAGCCTTTAAATCCCAATAAATTGGAGTCGGCTGATATTACGATTAAAATCACAACGTAAAAACTTAACACGAAACTTCAACGACAGCTCTAAAATACATGATAAGGGAACCCCTTTGCTACCTCATAGGACATGTTATCGACATCAAGCCTCATGTCCCTGTGCCTATCATGAAACTCAGCAATTCCGTTTATAAATGGATCAAGAAGCATATAATCCTGGCATATTAGCAGATGAAAAATGTCAAAAGTAAGAAGGCAGTATAGTACTCGTTACTTATTTACTTCACAAGCCAACCAAGCTGTATGCGTCCAATTCATTTGTTAATTTGCACTTACTCCAAACTCATAAATATTCTAAATTTTGAAATATGAACATATATATCAGAGAAGATAAGAGGGGAGCAAAAAATGAATGTATAAAATAGGTTACATTGGGTAGTTCCACATAACTAGAACATGTGGCAGTGCCACCAGGGCAGCCTACAAAGATAAATCCACTAGTCACCCTACTTAGGTGTCACGCCAGGGGCCATTTAACGGTCTCCAGAGAAGCTGAAAGGAACCCCATGTAATAAACTCGAAGGGGTATCCCTATCGAGCTGACTCATTTATCCTACCAAGGGTGCAAAAGTTAATATGTGGATCATAACTGCATGAGGGAAATGTGGAAAAGGATCTACCGTGCTTTTCAGTTCATCCTTGGGCCCCAAATATGGGAGACTTAAACAACTACATAAGAAATATCTGGTGAACAAAATAATACTCTTGTCCTTAGACAGGGTTAATCAAAAATCAATCAGGAAGGAAAGCGCATATAGCATTTAGAATGTAACTCTTAGAAGGCAGATCCTGTTATATTGATGTGAAAACTGCCTTTGGACAGAGTGATAATAAGGAACTAAGAAAAGCACTAAGAATATCTAATTAACACATAAGCAAATATAGGAAGCCTGTATAGTTTACCGATCTCACCAAAACCACCTGTGCATTATCTTGTCACAAAAAGGTAAAGTTGCTAAAGAACACTTATAACTCTTTTTAAAAATGTATGAATCACAACCTCATCTCGTAAGCCATCACTCCTGCGCATTGCATTCAAGACATGGCGAATCTGTCACGTAAGTAAAGATAGTAGTTTGTTAAGCATTCTAATCTTAATAAAAAACAGGTCAACTAAAATAGCATTATAGCAACAAAATATTGGTTTGACCTTAAGATATTATACACGAAAGTATCGCGAAATATTAGCGACAATCCTTCATCTCACAACAGTAACTGTTTTTTATTGCATATTTGTTCATACTAAGACACAAGTTTTACCTATTTCTTTGTGAATACAGATTGGCAAAAATACATCTATGTTCCTTTACCAAGTTTGTGGGAAGCATGTGCTTACATAAAGATTCACCTAAACGAAGTGTAGGTATACGTTGAAGTCATTATTGCTAGTTTCCTTCAATGCTAGGATAAATCTTGCCCTAATTCTTATATCCAATCCAACTATCTGACTTCTAAATTCAAGAAATAAGCCCAAACTTTTTTCAGTTGATTAGTAATGTGACCCCTTTTAGTAGGAATCTTAAGCCGATGTTGGGAGTTGAGGAAATTAGCACTACCACGTTGTAATTGTTTAAGAAATAAAACCTTGATAGCTACCAATGGGATTGGGGTTAAAATGAAAAAGTTTGTAACCCAAAGTCATTCACTGAAGGCATGCTTATGAAGAAGCTCTGCAAGCACATTTTCATACTGACTTCATAAACCAAAGTTATAATACATAAAATCCACTCAACTTATGAACATATCCGTGTCAAAAAGCTGCAGTCGTGAAGACAAAGTCAAAAGTAATGAACAGTTATCAGAAAATGGAGAAGAGTGACAAGTATGCCGCTCTGAGTAATTCAAATAATTAAGCAATAACTAGAATTGAAACTGAAAATCAGTGCAATACAAGAATAGAAAGAATGGTAATGAAAAAACAATTGTGCTTAGATGCAAACCTCAGATACCAGCCTGTGTCTCCCCTCGACATCAGCAGCAAAAGCATGCCAAACACTCGCATCATCACCTGGTAACTCCATCATCATCGAGGACCTCGGGGATGGTGTATGATGGCGATGTCCTTGGTTAGCTCCAGATGACATCATTGTTTCTTCCAAAGAAGATGTCTCAGACCGCAATGGTGGAAAGTGACCCCTCCTCCAGCTCCCAGACTCGGGGTCAGCCGAAGGAGATGGAGCCCACGGATAAAACTGTGACGATCTCTGGATGTTTTGCGACGAACCACGGTGCTGAGATGTAGCCCATGGAGAGGGGAGTGGACCAGCGGAGTTTCTAGCATTTTCAGAAGATAAATTTATATTATTTCTGATCTCAGAGAAATGAGCGAGAGGAGAATGCTCTGTGGCATTTCCAGTGAAGCTGGCTGAGTTTCCTTCATCTCGCAACAAAAAGCCTCTCTCAGCTGAAATCATTGAGGAACTCGAAGAACCATCAGCCTGTGAATTGGCGACCCCCTGGAATGCAAAAGGGGGCATATTCCTTGGCAAATCGAGTGTACGTGTCGACTGAGACTGGTTTCTCGTACTACTCGAAACTGGCCTAAATTCGAAAGCATCAGAAGGAGGAATCTGTATAGACGATTGGTGACGGTTAAGAAAATCAGATTGCCTCGTAGTATTCCTCGTTAATGGTAAATTAAACAGATCATAATCATTATTTACCCTGACACAGTAATTTCTGGATGAGCTTTCTCCAGTTTCTGTCATGCTTACGGGAGGAAAGATATCCGATGCTACTCCTTCCCCTGTGCCAATTCTTAAACTAAGCTCTTCGGAGTGACTAAAACTAGGAGTGTGTAAATCATGCTGTTCACCTTGTTGGAAACAATTTGAACTCACAGCATCAATAGCCATCCTCTCAACGGATGAACCCGAATCGCCCAAAGAAGAAGATGAAGCTCCATTGTTGTTTTCAATATTATAAGGAAAAGCATCGGCAGCTTCAAGACGGCCGTCACTGCCACTCACCATGTGTTCGGAGTTTAAGTTAATATTTAGAGGCATACGAGACGAACCATTTAAAGGCCTGCTAAGACTCTCCTGGAGAAGGTTATTAGTGGGTCCTATGAGAGGAGTATCCAACCAACTTTCATTCTTTACATTGCCACCTAATCCTTCGGATTGTAAATTAGGGCTTGAGCTCGAGCTAGCTTCACCAACATGCCAACCACCCAAACTTCTAACATTATGACTGCCCACTGGGTATTGCATGCTAATCCGAACAGTGGGCTCATTAGGACTGTTGTTACTCGAAACTGATCCTTGGTTGAGATCTATAGTTTCGGCAAATGAATTGCCTGCACTCCTTTGCCCTTGCATTCAGAATGATGGATTCGCCAAACGGATGAGTTTGTTTTAAAACTTAGTTAGACTCTTTTACAATGAAATTGGAGCACATTTCTAGCTCAAACAGGCAACAGATGAAACCAAACCAAACCAAGCACAAATTCAGTTAATGCATTAATCCAGACTTAACCAAAAGCTGAGAATTGGGCCTTAATATCTTGTGCGCTTGTGCCTACCGTAATGCACTTGAAAATCCTATACAAGAAACACCGCAAAGATCATAGATGTTATTTGATATGAACAATGACTAGATAAAGGTACAATAATCAAAACCTTTTACCATACGTAAAAATCAATGCCACAAAATTCACTAACGATAATAAAAGGGGAACAAAGTTGAAAACAAATTTATAAAGCTTAAAAGCTGAACTGAATAACTACTAATTCACTTCAATTATGTAAGTTGCAACTTGTAAGCCAAAAAAATAAAACTAGTTTTTCTTGGAGTAATAAAAAAGGTAGATACACGCAACTTAAAGCTTTTAGCTTTTTAAAGTTCAAAAAGAAAAAAATCATATGCACACAACCAAACAAGTCCTAAGTCTAACGCTTGATTGTACTTGCAGAAAATATAATTAAAAGGTTCAGATGGGGAATCAAAAGGAGGAAAATACAGATATACACTTTGAGCGAGTGTGAGAAAGATAAATACTCTGTGGGTATTATCTAAAAGGCCACAAAAGGGTATAATCTTGCGATGTCAACACTGTACAAACATATTATACGAAAATGTCAAGGGGCTCGCTCCAGTCAACTAAATAGCTCCCTATGCTAAATTTCAGTGATTCGTCTCAAGAAAGCGCACCCAGCCGTGTATCAAAACACTATTCAATTCTCTACAACATATAGGATTTACTTTATATTAGGAGGCCACTGTCATTCCCAGACACATTTTTTAGTATAGGGTTCTGGTTTGGGTATTCTCCATTTCTATTTTATTGTAATATATATAAACTTTCAAGTAATTTTCACCAAATTTTATAGAAAGATTGCAGTTTCTAAAAGGTGAATTTCTAGTAGGAGAAATGAGTTTCTTAAAGTGAAATCTAGAAATTAAATGAGAAGGACTGATGTGAATGCTCTCAAATTAAATTGAAAAATACAACAAAAGAGTCCAAATTGGAGCAATCAATAGATCCACATTCCATTGTCAAGTATAACATCGCATGAAATTAACATAAATTACGACATAAATTGATAATCGTGAGTAGATTTAAGATAGGGGGTTAATCGAATTCACCTCCGATCGTCGTTTTTCAGCTTACGGATTAGCGATCAAATCTCCCTCTCTCTC
>MKEJ01009018.1:0-16080 GCA_001753735.1 Embelia ribes
AACAAAATTCCAGCTAAGTCATAGAGCTTCTCTATACTAGTTCACAATACTTGGCTATCCACTATCACATAAACTAACCTTATTACACGGTACCTGCGTGAATATATAGATATATGAATATATATACACGCAAGAGGTAAGAAACTTGAATGTAACTAAGACAATAAAAATGAAAATATGCTATACATATTAAAGAAATAACACAACTAATACAAATAAATGATTCTAGAATACTGTTTGATCAATTGCTGAGCACTGGGGTAGAAATACTCACTCTAATGCACCTCAGACCCTTGGGGCATACTCAAAATACAATCTTAAGCCCCGAACTCATTATGAAAAAGACTAATTCATAACTCAACTCTGCCTGTTTTATAATCTCATAGGGAACACTAATAGTAAAGAACGAATAAATTTAAAAAATTCCAAAAAATATTAAAATTAAGAACAAAAGAAAATAGTAAAATTATATGTTACCACAAAAATAATATTTTCAACAAAATTGAAAGAAAAAATACAATTGTACCAAGAAAAGCGAGAAAAAAGAAGCTGCATTGAGAATCTATTACCGCTGAAACTGTGAATTGTCAGAGAACTCATCTGCCTCCTTTTTTTTTTGTTTGTTATATATAATATGGGTTTGTGAAAAGATGGGCTTGACCCATTAGGTATTTCCTTTTTTTGTCTCTTTTATTTATTTATTTATTTACTCTTTAACCGTGACTCATCATAATACAGCCCTTCAAAAATTATAACTTTGGTCCTCAATATTTCATTTGATTTTCACCTTGATTCCTTAATTTATGAATTCTCCTATTCGGGCGTAACTTCGATAGCTTTGCACTATTTTACAAAAACAAAAATCATAACTTTAACTAGAAACGTTCAAATCAACCACCATCAGAACTTTGGAAAGATATTTCAAAGATCTGCGTATGAGTACCAAGCTTGATAGGAGAATAAGTTCCAATCAGCACCAGAAATATTTCAAACACTCGCTAACGGTCTACGGAAAATTCACTTCACCAATTTTCGCTCCAATCAGGGCCTAAAACCATGCATTTTATTCACTTTCATTTGAAATATACAATATATATCGTAATATCACAATTCTTCACATATTATGCATTAATTACCTTTTAAGTTCTACAAATGCACTATTTTAAATGTCTTAAATATGTAACTTTCAAGCCCTAATCAAGCAAAAACATCAAGTAAGGCCTGTAACTATGGCATTAGAACCATATCTGCCTTGTTTGAGTAAAAACAAACAAGTCACCCTAAATATGTAACTTTTAAGCCCTAATCATGCAAAAAATCAAGGAAGGTCTGTAACTACGATATAAGAATCATATATACCTTGTTTGAATAAAAGCAAACATGCCATTCAAGCATCAGTTAGCATTTAAGGAAAAATTAGTAAACAAATTTATGGAAACACTGTCTATAGTGTACAAATTCTATAATCCAATTTCACAATAAAAACAATCATGACATTAAGACATAATAATATTAAGTTAGTGATTTAAATACCTACCATAATAATTTCACGACCCTAAAAATGAAACACAAATAATATTCATATGCAATGCAAACCACCAAAGCCAAATCTTAATTATGAAATCATCTCATAGAAAAAAATAAAAAAAAACTAACACACTGTCAACGATTAGTCACACGTATAAATACCAGACTTTCGACCTCTCTCTCTCTATACACTACATATACATATATATCTCTATATCTAAACCCTAATCATCAATTATATAAAGTGTTTGATCTGTGCGTACTTAGTTGAAGAAGAAGAAGAAGATGGAGATAGAGCAGCAACAAGCGGAGCACATCGACCACTTCGTCAAACAGGCCTCGGCCAACCATGGCGCCGCCCTCGGACACGTCATCACCCTTGCCACGTCACACCCGGCCCTCTTCGCCTTCTCCGAGATCCTCTCTGTTCCCACCGTTGCTCTGTGATCACCTTTTTTTTTTTTTTTTTTNNTTTTTTTTTTTTTACTGATATTTTCCTTGAATTTCGAGTTGTTTATATAATGTTCAAACCCTAACTCTCAACAGTATACGTTATTTTTATACTTATGTTGTAGCTGTATATAGTTTTTATGGGTTGTTAATCTCGGGCAGTCTGAGGATTAGGATATGGGGATGTTCATTGGCGAAGCCAGGGTATATAAGTATGAAATTTATGGGGTGGTGAAATGACATGAAAAAATTTTGCACTGAAATTTTGACATCATAATTACAAATAAGAAAATTTATACTAAAATTTTGACACTAAAAAATGATGGGTGGCTAAACCCGTGTTAGCAATTTAGTAGTTTTGTCCATGGGATGCTGACCTGTCTTAATTTTTTTAATAGAGGCTAAAGGTTATAGCTTTTTCTTATGGAGTGTTGAAGCTACATAAAGAAAAATTTTATACTAAAAAGTAAAATACTGGGTGGATTTTTCAAATTTTTTGTGGGTATAGCCCCTAGCAAACTCATGGGTTCGTCCCTAGGTTGTTTATTTTCCCCTTGCTTCTGGCAGGGTAAGAGTTTTTTGAGTATTGATGTATGTATCGACAATTAGTTTACACAAAGTGTACAAACTCTTATATGGCAATACACTGATCTTATCTGTAAAGCTTGGATCAACACAATGTATTGCCACATCCCTCATAAGAACCGGTACAATTTCAGTACACGATTGATTGATTGTCGGTACATGAATCATTTTCATAGTTCCTTTTTGTTTTAGGTCATAATGGGTATTTCTCCTCCTTTGTTTTTGCATCGGTTACCTTAATTTGAATTGGCACCATCTTGAGTTGTTTGTCGTCTTGGTTTACATATAAATTTATGCAATGCGTAATCATTGTATTAGTATGCGTGTCTTACTTTTGGTGGGGGTTTTGTTTTGGCGTGGCTCCCCTGGAGTTGTATGACAATATACAAAATCATGTTTACTCATCTGTGTGTTTGTTTTTGTGGGTTGTTTGACTTTGTCCTTGTTTCCGTCAGGGATGCATGATATCTTTAGTTTTAGCTCAGAATGTGATTTTTCCATTGCTTTTGCATTAGTTTAAATTGATACAACTTTTTAGTTGTTCGTGATCCTTCTTTATGCTATTTAATTGTAAAACTATTTGGTATAATACTTTTGGTGGGTTCTTTGTTCTCGGTCTTGTTCCTCTGGAGTTATATGACAATTTTCATCATAATTATTACTTATCTGTTGTAATTGTTTTTGTGTTTGTTTGATTTGTCCTTGTTTCCACGAGGGATATATAGTTCCTTTAATTTTATTCTAGAATGTGACTTTTACCATTGTATTGGCAGCTGATCTTAGTTTAAATTGGCACTAAGTTGTTAGTCCTCTTGGTTTATGCTATTCATAACTATAGTACTGATCTGTGTATTACTTTTGGTGGGTTGTTTGTTTTTGGCTTGGTTTTCCTTGAGTTGTATGACTGTGAGGCTATTAAGTTTACTTTGATGTTAATGTTTTCGGGTTGTGGTATATGTGATATTGCAGTTTCTAAAATTTGATATTAAGCCACATTTATATCGTGGTAGTTTTATAGAATTTTATTTGAATGACAAGGGGGAAGGAAGTCAATCACATTATTGTTCCTTAACTGAGCTTCAATTTTAGATTGGTGTGTTGTGAGTTGGGCTTTTGGCAACCATTCGTTTGAGGTAGAAATTTTGTATCTATCCGCCAGGAGAATGAGATAAGGTCATGAATTTGCTAGAATATGGTAGGGTTTAGAACTGACAAAGGGTAGGCCATATGATTGCATTCCTGACCAACATATACCCAATCCGACTTGTCACTCGTTCCTCTTTGTTCCCGAGCTGTTGTGCTCATTCAGGTCTGTCAGAGAACATTTGCGTGCCAACTTAGCTGATACAAAGGTTGGAGATATGATACTTAGCTTTATCTGATGATTTAGGGCCTGGGAAAAGTGAAGGATCTTAGCCAAGTGCTTGTTGGCCTCTGTATAGATTTTTGGTTGTCTAAATAACGTGTTGTTCATTTGTATGGGAATCTATGGTTGCTGCTGCAATAATTCTCTTCGTGAAAAGAAATAGTTTGTATGAGGGGGTTTGTGCCATTACTATCTTATTATGGTTTTCAGTGGTACGGAAGATGGTATTGTTCAACATTGCCTTTGCATGACAATGTATGGCTGGTGTTGCACTGGACTAATGCTTTGCACGAAAACCAATAGCTTTTCCTGATGGGATTAAATGGTTGTAGGTGTTGACAGTGAACCCAATTTTTTATATTCTTTTTCCTTGTGTCACCATATCTTCGGCACTTTCCTTTGTATGTTCTTCTATGCATGCATGAATCGCATTATTATACATCTTTTCTGGCATACTCTTTTTTTGTTGATCATTCTGTCAAGTTGATGTGTGCTCACCGCTGCATTGGTATGGCTGGATTATATTCCTCAACATTACAGTTGTTATTGATTGTTTTGTTTTGATTGTTGGAGCAGTTCCTCGAATACTATTGTGTAAAGTAATCTATAATATGTAGCCTATTGATAATTCTTATGAATTGGAATGCAGCTTCAAGGAACTGAGAACTCTGCACATCTTGATTTGCTTCGTTTGTTTGCTTATGGCACGTGGAGTGACTACAAGAGTAAGAATTTCTAAAATGTTGGTTGCTGGAAATGTTTATTGATATCTCATTTCAGTTTTTTACTTTTAAAAACTTTAATGTTTATCTTCTGGTTAGGCATCTTTGGTTTATCTGTGGGTACTTGCCATGTAAAATATCAAAAAGGCATTAAAGAACCATGCACGGCAATAACAGTTTTAAGGACAATGAAAAAGGATTTTGAAGGAGACAAACTTGGATAAACTCAAGGGATGTATACTATGTTCATATGTGATAAAAGCATAAAGTGCTTTTGTGTGATAATATTTTATCATTAAAAAAAATAGTGCTGGTAATTTTTTATCCAGATGTAAATTGTTGATTTTATTGCTCTCACATAGACCATAGATTGACTGATTTCATTTTGTTTAGAATTTCAAATTAATATTTGTTTATATATCTTCTTTTATTAGAAATTGATTTCTATATTCTGGCCAGACTTTCTTCTTCTCAAATTTGGTTCGCCTTATTTGGTATACTATGTCATTTCAGGCAATGCTGGTCGTCTTCCTCAATTAGTGTCTGACCAAATCCTTAAGCTAAAACAACTCACTGTGCTCACATTAGCTGAGACAAACAAGGTGCCTATTAAGCCTTTTGATTCTCAACTTGCTGGATAAGTGACTGAATTTGACCACTTTACTTTCTGAGTCCACCGAGTACCAAATTTCAGGATGTCAACTTTGTATGGGTCTTGCTTGTCAGTGCTTGTGCAATAAAACTTAATGCAATAGTTATTAAGTGTATCGTAGCTGATTACTTTCATCAATTTCTTTTATTTGTTGAACATTCTTACAATTCTCATAACTTTATTTCTTTCCAGGTTTTGTCTTATGATTTACTGATGGAGGAGTTGGATGTCACTAATGTTCGTGAACTTGAAGATTTCCTTATCAACGAGTGCATGTATGTGGTAGGTATTCATCTTGCAACTCAGAATAAACTGATCTAAGTACGGGAGACTTAATCAAACTAACAATAAGCTGACTCTACTGCTGTTTTGCTCCTTTTGTGTTTTTTTTGACAGGGCATAGTTAGAGGGAAGTTAGATCAGTTGAGAAGATGCTTCGAGGCATGAATTTATTGTGCCCACCTTTTTACGTTTTCGTTTAGTTATTTATTCTTCTTTTGCATCTATCTGGTGCAAATTATAAATATAGTTGATGTTCTAATTGTGTCCTAAGGTTCAATTTGCGGCAGGCAGGGATCTGAGACCCGGGCAGCTGTCGAAAATGATTCAGACAATGACAAATTGGTGATCTTTCATTTATTCTTTCTCTTGGAAAGTTTGTTTTTGAGTTAAAATGTACCTGAACATGAAAGTACGCTTTGTGTTCTGCATTTAATTTTTAATCCTCTTTGCATTATCCTTTGGTTCCCCACGTTATAGCCATGTGAGCTTTATCTGCAGATTATGTACTGATGTATTCCTGCTGGATTTCAAATGTCTAAATTTATTTCACGCTTGAATTTCAGTACTTGTAATGGAGTGGTCCGTTGAGATACTCTGTTCCTGGTGACTAGGTTTTTGAAATTGTCTATAAGTTTTGTTTGTTTGTCTTTGTTGTTGAAAATGCAACATTCTATAATTAAAAATGTCATATCAGTCTCATTAATTGTGATGTCATGTTTTTGAACCATTGGTTGCTGATCTAAATTTGGGAAATAAATCCAGGTTGAAAATAAATATCATTAGCCGGACTATGAAATAGCTTCTTTACCTGTAAAGTGTGATACTTGGGATGTCCAATTAGTGTTTCCTGTGAAATGGTTATGAAAGTGTTCCTGAGATGGATAGTTCATTAAAAATGGCAACGCTTTAGTATGGGAAGTCACTTACATTCCTACAAGTCCTCCTAGGATGGATATATGAAGAGTATTATCAAATATAGTAATGAGCTTACGCATGTTCTTGCAAACTTAATTGATAGATCTTTTTCTGTCTTGAAGAAGATATTCTTTTTTGTCTGAAATCGACCCAAATGACTTTTATGAACAAATAAGGTGCGATTATGCATCTTTCAGTTTAGTAACATAATTAACTGATCCTCATAGAACATGACCCTTTGATTCTTAGATCTGCATCCGCAAAATTAGTGAGAGCTGTACCCTGCAACATTGCTGCAATGGAGGATATGTAGTTTAATTCTTTTTATTTTGGACCCTTAGCCGACACCAACTTCTTGGATTAAGGCTTGGTTGAAGATGCAGAAGATTTTGATTTGTTTTTCAAACCCTGTTATTGCAATTTGCTTATTACTGCCTACACACCCAGTCCATGGGAATGGGATTCTTTCTTACGAACTACAATTTCAATCGTTTTTCTTTTCACATGGTGTGTATATTCTATTCTGGTGCTGCATGTTCATATATCGTTACAATATTTTACTGTGTTTGCTGAAATACAGGTTGACTACGTCTGACAATCTACTTATCTCGATACAAGAGAAGATTAAGTGGGCAGATAACATGACTGAATTGGACAAGAAGCACAAAAGGGAAGTTGAAGAGAGGATTGAAGATGCAAAGAAGAAGTCTCACAAGGTCAGTTAAATCTGGGGTTTTCCCTTTCTAGCGTGACTTTTTTTGTTTCTTTTATGCTGTTGAAAAATGATGAAAGCAAAGAGGGACTTGCAACTCCTTGTGGCAATTGGTAATAAGTTGGTATGCTAGGATATCTTTTGTTATTTAGGTTCAATTTTTTTTATTTTCCTTAATTCATGTTATACATGCTATACTCGAAAAATGTACGGTCTCGTCTGAAGCCTTTATGTTATTTATCACTCTAGCTCTTTTCTTTGGCTTTGGCGGGAAAGTGTGATTGATGCTTTAAATGATCATCATACCTGTATATATGAACCTTTTGAGGTCCCGTGTGTTTTATTACTTGCTTGTACTTGAGCGCGCATTTGTTTTTGTATGTGATGTCTGTCCTTACATGATTTTACTTTGATATGAAGTTGGGGGCAAGGCTTATCTTTCTTTCTTGATCCTTGATAAGTCTGCTTCTTGTTTAAACATCAAGCTGGATCAGAGACTAGAATTCATTTGGCTCTTTAGGTTGTATCTTGAAATTTGAAAAGTTAAAACACTCTTCATTTTCTGTGCGAAGGTTGATATTTTTACTTATGATTGGTACTTACTATGAGTATAATAAAATGTAAAACTCATTTGACTATGATTAAAAAAAGTATAAACATTTTGACATTTTTAGTGCAAAAAAGACATGGTTGCATCAAATAACTTACAAGCACTTAAACATAAGTAGCCAAACGGTATACTATTTTGTTGTTACCTAACAAGCCCAATTATATGTGTTTTTATTTTTGGGGTTACAGTCCATCAAAGTAGAGCTGTAGAACTGAATAATTGCTCGAATGTTTTGGTCGATTGTCTTACTTACATTGTGGCAGAAGTTACAAACTGTAAGCAGGCAGACATTCATTTCCGGGGGCATGGGGAGGTCTACTCTGAACCTGGTGGAGTAATGGACTTTGAGGAAGATCGCAGCCGCCCAAAGAGGTAATTGGTGAAGCTTCCGATTTGGTTTCTCCTCTGTTAAAGCCTTGTCAGGTGAAAACGGTCCATTTCCTTATAGTTATCTGATGTTCAAGGGTTCACGCCAATGGGAAGAGAATATGCATGATATGGACTATCACTTGTGGTCTCGTGTGAAGACAACGTCTTTATTTGCAATATTTTAATTTATTGTCTTGGATTTCAAATGCTTTTGTGAGAGCTCTTTGCTTAATGTATGCGTGATGAGCTTTTACTGAGATAGGTAACTTTTTGGTTTTATAACCTCTCAAATCTGTGAGTTTGGTTCATTTTTCCAGAGGCTGAGTAGTTTTTTGAGTCGTGAACCACGTCGTCATGGTGAAAGACAGTGGATTTGAAAATTTTCATATTTCTGTCTCTGGCTTTGGTGAATGCGAACCAAACTTGCCAGTTTTGGTAAAAAAACTAGATTCTTTTGTCTTTGTGGAGGGGGAAACATAATCTGAGAAGACATAAGATATCATCTGATTGATTTTGTTCTTGATATGGAGTAGCTTGATGTGATTAAATAATTTTCAGGAGACGACATCCAATATCTTGATGGGAAGAATTGAAGCTTCCGATTGGTCGTCTGCAGAGTAGCCGTTTCTGTGTGCATGCCTACTCCTTGATGGTTGTTCTGATATTTTGTGATCGTTCGAATTCGTCTTTGTCAGTTCTAGTCTTTAACAGCATGAAAGAAAGAGATACTTTGTCATTTTGAGTTAAATGACATTGATGGCTGGTTGTA
Source organism: Embelia ribes (assembly GCA_001753735.1). Classification (NCBI taxonomy): domain Eukaryota; kingdom Viridiplantae; phylum Streptophyta; class Magnoliopsida; order Ericales; family Primulaceae; genus Embelia; species Embelia ribes. The sequence continues at coordinate 8,960 of MKEJ01009018.1, forward strand.
CTAAGAAACCCATTATAATTCATTTGGATTGTTGCTTATCAAATTTAATCCTTATATCATATCATCTTAGTATAATAAAAGTAGTGGTACGCACTTTAATCGTGACAAGTGTGGTTCTATATTTTTTGTCCAAATGGCATTTTGTTTTTGAGACAAGTGGTACTTTAATCTTGCTCCATGTATACATTTTTTTGGATTGAAATTAAGTTCGGTTTAACGGTGCAGTTTCCAGTGTTGTTATTAAAATGTGATTGTTTTTATATATATTTTTTGAAAATAATTGGTGTAATAAATTTAAGCAATGTATAAAGATCTCGGCAGCATTTTTCTAATAAGCTTTGGAAAATAAAATTACATTTTCTGGTATTGAATTTGGTACATAATATTATTTGCATAAATTAATGCCAAATGAAATTTTAAAACTACTGTCGCAATTTTTTATATATTATTTAAATTTATTACTCTAATTATTTTGAAAAAAAATATTAAAAAAATTTATTTTTAATAACAGCACTAGAAACTGTATTGTAAAATGTACTAAATTTCAATCCCATTTTTTTTATTTTTACTTTTCACTTTTTTAGTTTCCCAACATTTCTGTCTTATCACAGCATTGCAATGAACAATGTATCTATGCAATGTTTTTTTCACGTGTGACTTTCCAATTTTTCAAAAGAAGTCTCAAGGTTTACCTTAAAACGCACCAATACCATTTTTGTCTCTCTTCTCCAATGTTGAGAAATTCATGTTTTCCTTTTCTCATTCCCAAATCATTTGCAGAATAAGGTTCAATATTTTCTCCAATGATGCATGAATTTTTGTTCATATAGGCATCTACACATCGAGTCTCCATTATGCCCATAAAATTCCTTCAAATAGCTTTATCAATAATACCAACTGTATCTTTACACACCCATATTTTCATGGTTCGTAAATTGTTAAGTTTTATAATAATATCTTTGGGTTGCGTTGCTTTACTTTTATGACTATTTGGATCATTCATCATGTTGGCTTAATATACTGTTTATATGGCATTTATCATGTATTCATCTTATTGAATGAATAAATTTATTTTTGTTGGAAAAAAAAAAATACCAACAATATATTCCCCGAAGCCCAATGTCAGTATTTTAACCAAATCTACTCCAGATTAAATTTAACGAGGTCAGATGAAGACTACATATTAGAAATAAATAGTAAAATCCTAGTATTTTTTTATTTTACCTTGATCAAATATAAATTAAGTAATATATTGCTCAAAATTGGAAATAAATCAATCGGATGAAAACTTCAACACATTTTTAATCAAGTTTCCAGGAAGCATGAAAGGCAACTACATGCTCCGAGTTCATGCAAATGCTGTTTGCATAGTTATATGCTCTAATTTCATTATTACGATCTTTATAACTAGAAAACAATTATTCTATCTACTTTATCGAAATGTTATTTCTCTTTTCTTCTTTTATATTTACATTATTATCGTTTGTTGCTTTCTATTTTATATAGTGCAATAAGCAAAGAAATAATTTGGAAGAGTTGCAATGATTGGAAATACTTTGAATTTTAGTTTATTTCCGACTAACTGAAATCAGTTTCATGCTATGACGGTAAAATTAACTTGATTGTATGATTTCGAATAAATTTTTCTACAGTACATATGGTAAGGAATTTATATGTCATTATAATACTCAAGTGCATTTTTTTAAAAAAGTCCGATGATTTTCTTTTTCCTAACTTTTAATTTGCAAACTTTTTTGAACATTGGGTATCATAACTCAAGAACAAGTACAACTGGGAAGAGGGAAGAATTTTTTATGTGCCAAACATGCATGTTTGCAGCTAACTGACCAGGTCGTGGGAGCGAGAGTATGAAAGCGTCGGGCCTGTAATTAAAAAACAATGAGAGTGAGAGTATCTCCTATCCATGAAGGATTCGGTGACTAAGGTTAGAAGTTGTTATTGTTTTATAGATTCAAGTTATAAAGTTGTGTTCAAACAAAACAAACCAACTTGCACCAACAAATTGAAAATATAAGCTTGAAGTAGTATAACTTTTAACCATACGTAAAAAATAAAGAATTAGACAATTTAGTATATGATTTCCTAAAATTGTTTTCAAGGAACTAATTTTATGGTAGTATGAAAACAATTTCAAAGACAAGGTTTAAATTTACAAATCTTTTATTTTGTAATGTTTAGTGTTATACAAAAAGCAGAGGAAAATGATCACATGCAAATTATACGTGTCATATAGTTAAACTCTTACCAGACAAGAAATATTGGTATGGTACGATATGTCTCGGAAAGTTTCCATGTGTTTCATAGCTCTGTCTCTGTTTTGATCAAATATCAGTTAATACATCTTTGTCTCGTACAAAACGAGATATATCTTATATCAGGCACGTATACCGATATATAACACTTAACATTATAAGTTAAAAATTAATAATTAAGGAAGTGAGTCAATATTTTTATATAAAAAATTAAATTGAACAACGTAACTCTTTTAGGAAGTTAATCGATAAAAATTAAGTTCTGTATCACTTCCTTTGAGAAAAGAAAAAAGAACTATACCTACAGAGTTTTTAATAAATTGAAAGAAAAAGAAGAATTGATCCATCAAGAGAAATTAATCAATTGAGAATAAGAGACAAATGAAGATTTATTGGTGTCGAATTTAGTGGCAATCTAATTGAATAGATTATAGCCTATAGAACAAACTATATTTGACAACTAATGAATTTGAGCTTGGTTTGAGTTTGGGGCTTAAAAAATGGCCAGAGGAGAAATGTTGAAGATTAAGCCATGTAAGGCAGACAAAGCCACTTGATATAAAGGGTCTTGGTCTTTTAATAATTTAAGTTGTATGAATATAATTTGTTTATATTGCTTAATATTAAAAACGTAAAAATTGAAATGTAAGAAAAAAAAACCCAATGTGTAACATTATACAATGATTGATACAAGTGATAATTGTGTTTTAATGCTATAATATGTCTATTTTGTATTTTTATGCTATATATATATATCTCTAAGTGATATTTGTATTTTCATATTGAAAAATGACTATGCTTAAAATACTTACAATTCACGAGACAAGACGAGACGATACACAAAATCATATAAAACGATACGTGCCCGAGACACGTTTTGACAACCTTGGGTCTATGTGGTTCCCCTTTTCAGAAATTTCATTTGTTATTTTTCAATAGTGTTTTCACTGGTTCCGAATTGAAAACAATGAAATTTTTATTGTTTCATTATTTTTATGCTGATTCCATTTCTAAACGCTCCACCACACAACAAAAGAAATGGTACCAAAAATAACAACTGTGTAGGTTTGTAATTTATTCTGGATGAACCTCATAAGCGACTTTGAGGAACCAATCCACAAAATGCCCTCATACACCATTTCTATTTTCAAAATATTGAGAAAATGGTTATCAAGAACATGCGTTGACGCTAACTAAAGTTTTCATTTTGACTTTTGAATCAACATCATGCTGCATATAACACTGAGTTCTATATGAGTTCATGTCTCTCGTTGATGTGGTTAGGGTATTACAATTGCATAGCATATTCTTAAGATAGCCTTGATGATTTTTTTGAAACAGATAAAAAGTCCCGATGAGAGTCATACAGAATCAGAATCTAAAGCCAAAGGAGTTGCATCTCCAAATGCACTGAATGCACTTTCAGATCCATGTTTGACTTCTGTACTTGAGGAAGTAAGTTGTAATTAGTGATGACTGAATATGTTCCAACAGAAGAAATAAAGATGGAACTGGTGTGTTTGACCATGAGTCAATTCCATATCTTGCCTTAAGATCATTAAATGTACTTGTTTTTGGATGAGAAAACATAACCAATTGCAGTTGTATTCGATTCTTTTACTGATTGGATTTTTAAGTTTCATGCATTTGGATTCATTTAGTCATTCAAATGGCTAAGGAAAAGGGATTTGATATGTAACTTGTACACTCAAAATAAGTTTTTGAGCTTTATGGTTGAACATGCCAGTTTCTTAGTTTATCGCAACCGTCTTTTTTGAGCCTTTTACTGGAGTCAATATTGTGTGTAGATCCTTTTGGTCCGAGATCATAGCATGAACTTATCATTAGCATAGAAGACCTTCAGTAATATGATCACAGCTTCAGTTTTTGAGCCATTGTCAATTATGCACAGCGGATTTAAAAAGTACTATTCGTTTATCCTGCCAAATTTGGCATTGAGGCTGGCATGTCAACAAATTGCATGAGTATTTCCCAATGTTTATGATAAGTAATCTAGGCCTTAAATTTATTGTTATTAGAGACAATAAAAGATGGCTTTCTATCAGAACAGGCAGAGTAATGAGCTATTTGACGGAGATAGGTCCAGAAAAAAAGGAACTGTGTGTGGCAACGGGTGGTCATTTGATCTGAGATGACTTCTCTCACTTGCGGGAAACATATTGCTTGCCTTTAGACAAGAGTAGCATTGCAATCATATATATATATATATATGTATATATGTAAATATATATATGTATATATGTATATATATATATATGAGTTGGACTCATTAGAGGCAGTACATTAAATGACCTTGCTACTTTTTATGTGTAACTTGCCTGAACCATTATTTAGGATTCTATGGTGGTTGGAGATACAAACTGCAGAGGTAACTTATCTGGGAATGACAATCACATCCCAGTAACTGATAAGGCTGTGGTTATAGAACGTGAAAAACAATTGTTACCCCAGAAGACTATTGATTCAACAGGTTAGTGGAATGATCACCTTTGTGGTTTCTTTTTTGTCTTTTTAATTATTTTTGTGCTGTTACTCGACTGTATATTACCAGGAAAACGGAGCCTTTCAAAGGCTTTTCTGTTTCATTTGTATTTTCTCCTCAGACTTGCACTTTATTCACATTGTAATTTCAACAAAACAATCATGTGACAGCTCGATAGTGGTCTCCTTGTACATGTTAATTTCTTTTTTGCAAACTACTAACCCCAACATTTTTTCTCTGGCAGTCTTACTACTGAAATTATTGATTGCACATTTTGTCCTTACCTTGGCTACAATATTGGCAAAACTGTAAAACCATGTTTATCATATGTGCCAAGCTTGTTAACAAGAATCAACAAGCATCTCCGCAAGCGCAGACATAACATGAAAATTTCTTATTTTATTTGTTTTATTGTCGAATGAATAGCCTTTGACCATCACTAGTAGCAATGGCAGTTATGCTTTTCCTTACAAGTTTTCTTAACCCTATTTTGCAGGGTTATTGTCAAGAATGAGAAAATCTTCAGTGGCGTTCTTCGTTCAACTCTGGCCAGCTATTCTGGCCTTATTTGCAGCCATCTTTAAGCTATTCTCTTCTGATTTGATGTCACTTTTCTCCCACAACAATTTAAGTCACAAGCTTGAGCCGGTGCTAACGGAGTCACCATCTGTCGTATCGAGACTGGATGAACTGGAGAAAAAGGTTGAATCTCTAAGTGCCTCTGTTCATCGAATTGATGCACTAGAAGCAGAACTAATTGCAACAAAAAAGGTATTCATTTCTTTGAGTTAATTACGATAAACCAAAAAAGGTTATGCAAAACATCTATCCACAGGAATGTGGCATTGGCTGCAGTGAAAATGAGAGAAGTGTGATGTCATGTGGATATGTAACAGTGAAAAAATATATCCGGAAGACAAAAGTTGACCAAGTTGTATAGGTTTTCCTAGTAGGTGCCATTTTTGTGTTGGTTTTAATACCATCCATCTAGTCCCATTCATATCCTTTGATTTGTTTTATTAAATTTGCAACATTAGTCCATAGGGTGATGGAATTAGTGATTTTCTGGAATTCTTTCGAAGGCCTCTCTGTCGTCGGTCAAATTGCTAGTAAGAAATGATTTAAATTCTGGTTCATAAGAATTGGAACCATTACCATGTTCGCAAGGATGTCGTGCAAAATTGATACAATAGAAACCAGAAAGACCGTAAAAAATACTTATAACTACAGAGGAGCTCATGTTAGCCTTTCTACTTGTCCTCCTAGTATAGTTTTAATTGTGAATATAACACTGACGGTTTTGTTTTCTTTCTACCAGCGGAAATTATTTGACGTTTCATTTTCCATCATTTACCATATTCGTTTTTTGTGTTAGGAACTGCATCAATCTTTGTCAAGGCATGAACAAGTCATTTCATACTTGGAGGATCAACACATTGCCGGTTTTTCTGTAAGTAGAGGCCTCCATCCTTATCTTCTTAATTAAAAGAGAAAAACCCACGTAAGTACCTCATAATGTTGCAAATGAACAGCCTAGTAACTATCATCACGATAATCATACACCGATACCTCTACCATAGCGAAAGTGCCCAAATTAGGGCAAGCTGACAGAGAGCCTAACAGAAGTGGGGTATCAATGCGTACAATTGAAAATTTTGAGTCCCTAGTCACCACATTACAGAAATAACTTTTCAGTCAAGGGTTTAAATACACAGTAGGATGATTGTGTACCTGAATTACGTGCAAAGAAAATAGATACCTGAAGACGATTCCTGTGCAAAATAAGTTTCTAAGTGGATCCATTTGTGTAACAGGGAAGGAAGTTTTGCTGGTAATCAGAGCGCACTTTGGTAGATCTGTATCCTTTCTTTTCTCACGTTTGCATATCAGATTTTCAGGAATATTCTTTCATACGAAGTTTATCAAGTTTCTGTTTACCGTTGTTTCAATCTGTATATAGAATTTATTTGTTTATCGAGTTTCTGTTTTTGTTGTATCATCTGTATATATGATTTTTTTTAGCTTGGGCTATCTAGTATTGTTTTGTCATTAAACAGTTGGCCACTACCTTCAGTGTCCACAAAATGACAATAAGACAGGATGATTCGTGTGTAATTGAAAGCAAGTTCATTCCCTTTTTGTGCCCTCTCTTCGATTACCTAACTATTCTGTTAAGGCACTTTAGTCAACATTTATCCCCTTTTTTCCACCTATGGAATAGGTGTGTAACATTACTGAGCGGTGATTGAGCCGAAATTGTCTTGAATCTCCACTGCTATTGACGTAGGATGACTACAAAGAATAAAAAGAAACAATATAGATTGGCTACAAAGAACAATAAAATA
>MKEJ01009026.1:0-13054 GCA_001753735.1 Embelia ribes
GTCGCGAGGATGAAGAATTTACGTCTACCTCTTCAATCAGAGCTCTCTAGCTAGATCAAATCACCACTTAAATGTGTTTGGCTCTCCCCCCCTCTCTCTTTATACCTTGGCAAGAATGGAGAAGATGGGTTTCACAGCTAAAAGGTTGTTTAAAATTCTTTTACTGAAATTACAAAAATACCCTTCTCAGAAAGAGGCCCTTATTTGGAAATTAGTCACTGCTTACCCACTTCAAAATCCAATTCGACCCATCTATGTATCAAATAAAATTATACTCAAAACACGAAAATTGTAAATAATTGAAATATCTTTCCAAAAAATTTATGAGACCTTAATCGGAGTTACGATTTGTGAGATATGGTCAAAATTCCAATTAGGTGTCGTAGTAAATCTGAATAAGCAGTTTTTTGACACTTCGAGTCGCATTTGGATACCTCTACGCTTTGAAATAAATGAGCCAAACATAAAAATCGTATAGGCATGAAATAGCTTTCCAACGCTATATCATGAGCTCCAATCAGATTTACGGTTTGAAAATATTAGTTTATTACCGAGACAACATCACAACTACGACTTAATGCAATCAACACTTAAAAATTCGCCAAGTCCAAATCTCGACTCTGCCACTCCACACACTTATCCACACTACTCTAAATCACTAATACACACGTCTCCAAGTCTCGTTAACCACCATATTATTCACACGAGACTTCAAATCTAACATAAACACAACAAATACCACTTTATCCAAAATAAATACATAATAATAATATTATATCAGCTATATAATATTTTTAAAATGAAAAAAAAAATAACTTGAGATTTTCAAGGACGTTACAATCATACATTTAAATATAAGCACATGCCTTAGAAAATATTCTAAGTGTTGCAACACAAGTCACAACACTTGCCAACACAATCACACAACACATATAACATAAATGCTACATTTATAGCACGCAATGCATTATCTTTATTCGCGAAAAATTTATATTTATTTTCGGGACGTTACTTACTCAGTGCCATTTATGCTATTTTTTCTAGCTTAGTCACTTTGTCAAAACCAAACTTAAACCAAAATATTTCGCAACCTAAACTAAATAAAACAAACTTAAACAAACATACTTTTCAACCCAAACAATAAAACCAAACTTAAACCAACATACTTCTCAATCCTAATAAAAATTAAAAACAAAAGAGTCAAAATATTTCTAATCCAACCCAAAAAAACAGCCAAAATTGAAAAACCTATTCCAATCCGACTAGAGATCCGTCAAATGTACCAAAATCGGAACCTTTTGAATATTTTGAAATACTTTTATTTTTATTGGAAAAAAAAAATTAATTAATTTAACAAAAAAGATAAAATTTTAATCTTTTTAGAATTTTTATTAAGAAAATCTTTTTAAAAACAATTTTTTGAGGGGGAAAAAACTTATCTATCATAAACTAAATCCAACCCTAACCTGAAACAGAACCAACAAACTAATTACTGATTTTCGTGTTGAATCCAAATCCTACTCGAGATATTGTTAACCAAATCTTTAACCATTCCAATTACATATGATTTGTGTTTATTTGAGTTAGACTCTTGAGCCCAATCCAATTACCTTCCCTAATTAATCGCTAATGCAAAATACAATTAAGAATGAGTAACAAGTACGAGTCAACACGAGCATTAATAGAGATGGTTGGGGAACTAAGGATTTTGATCTAAGAGGGCCAAGTCCAAGTCTGTGGTCTCCTGTAATTGGTAATACCCCATATCATTGAAATTGAAGCGTTCAATTTATAACTCAGTAATTAATGATGGGACCACATTGGGGGTGTTTAGTGTCAACAACTTGACTGATGTTCAGCCGTTCAATTTTGATCTTTTCTTCTTTATACAATTTAGCAAGGCTATGGGTAACCAAAATCCGAACCAAATCGAATAAATGAATATTTAGTTCTAATTTTTTACTCAAAATTCGGGTTCAAGTTTTAATTTTAAAAATTTTGAGTTTTTTGAAAATTTGAATTCATATTCGGGTCTATTTTTTGAAAACCCAAAAAAACATAAAATCAGAAATATTAAATAAAAAAAGACAAAAAATACATATATGACTATGACTTATATAAATTTATATATATCATCATTGTTATTAGTATATTGATTAAATCTATATATATACATATAATATATTTGATTAATATTATCTAATAATTTTTTCTCTAAATCAATTGGAACTATTCTGATCAATTGGGGTTAAAGGTTTTAAATTGTAATTGTTATTTCTATTATTGTTTATAAACATTTAAAGTGGTTTTGTAAATATTTGAGTTGATGTTGTGAACATTTAAATTGATTTTGTGAATTAGTTCTAAAATTATGTTTTATGAAAATTTCGGATTCGGTTCAGCCTTAAAAAGTTCCGGTTCGATTCAGGTTTTGGGATTCTCAGGTTCAGTCCAAAATAAAAGTGGTTCGGTTTTTTGGGTTTTGGATTTCGGTTCGGGTTTCGGATTTTACCCGAACCGAACTGTTAGCACACCCTAGATGTGGCTATTGCTAGACCATGTCTTTAAACATTTGGAATAATTCCTAGCAAATCCTCAAACTTAATGTCACCATTAGTCTAAAAATCCTGTCAGTTTAACCGTCAGTTTGGTGAATTCAAATGTTTTGATCAGCAAAGGAAATCATCCAAGTTTAACTATAATTCCAAATGGGGAGCTGTGTTACCATCAATCAATGTTGAAAAAGAGGAACATAACATAAGAATGTGTCGCTAAGTACTTGACCAGATATTGTCTTCTAGTAATTGAAGAACCCATTACTAAGATCCTAATCTAAAACCCGCACTGGATTGTACGAACTAATAATGTAGCTTCTGAAGCAAGTACTGTATACTTTTTGAATTTCCAACAAAATATGCATGTTTTCTCGTGAGACACGAGGGCTCGGGTCATAATAATAGTTTGTGTACCTATTATCCTGCTTTTTTTTGCCTCTGTCTGATCCAAAAAGATTTAAATTAAACATAGTTGGACTAGCAGATCTGAAATTTTGGGTTGCAATGTCAAGTACAATTATTTCTAATTCTAAGTGGAGTAATTTCCCTTTAATATTAAGCCACCTCAAGCAAATTTGTGTGTCATGATACAAAACATTACTGGTGCGTGGCAATATTTTGCTAAACAAGTTGATTAATTTCTTATTCCCACACGAAAATCCCTGCCTTAGTCTTAATATGCCATTGAATATAAAACAAAACATATTAGTTATAGTTAGGTTTGAACTATCACCAAATATGGTTTATCAAATCCTATCTACCATCATCTTTCTTTCTTTATTTCTTTCATACATAGCTATTTCACTAAAAAGCAACCTCACCCGCCCATCTAATTTCATTATAGTTCACAAGCAAAATCCCAATATATATTCATCGCAAGGATGTTCATAACTCCAACTTGAGCCTGAATAAAAATTAAGAATTTGTAAGAAAATGGGGCTAATGAATGCATTGGCGCTATTGTTCGTGACCATTTTTGGTGTTGCGATTAACTCGTGCCAATGCAAAGAAGTGCAGTTTATATTCGGAGACTCGCTTTCGGATGTTGGCAACAATAACCGACTTTCCAAGAGCCTTGCCAAGGCAAATTTGCCGTGGTATGGTATTGATTTCGACACTGGATTGCCTAATGGGAGATTCACTAATGGCCGTACAGTCGCTGATATCATAGGTACGCTAAAGAAGTCCTAAAGCGCGCAACTACTTAATTCAAAAAATTAAATAAATTCACATTTTTTTTCCAGGGGATAAAATGGGTCTCCCTCGCCCTCCGGCATTTCTTGATCCGTCGTTAACAGAAGATGTAATACTCGATAATGGAGTGAACTATGCCTCTGGAGGCGGAGGGATTTTAAATGAAACCGGTGGCTGGTTTGTAAGTACCTCGACTTAATTTAATTTTCATTTTTATAAGGACTGGATTTTTCTTAGCACATATAACTCGGATTTACACTTATAGTTCCTCTCCATATGTAGATACAAAAGTTTTCCTTGTACAAGCAGATCGAGTTGTTTATGGGGACTCAAGAACTCATTAAAGCGCACATTGGCGAAGACAAAGCTAATGAATTTTTCCAAAACTCTCGCTACGTGGTTGCTTTAGGAAGCAACGATTTCATCAACAACTACTTGATGCCGGTTTATGGGGACGCTTGGAAGTACTCGCAAAAAGATTTCATGAGCTATTTAATGGAAACCCTAGGAACACAGCTCACGGTACAAAACTAATATATAGAGTTTTGTATAGTGATTATTGAGTTCTATATTTAGATGCTAAATTTTTAAAGCGCAGTTCGTATTTATGGGTGCTAAGAAGGATAAACTTTGCGCTGATATACCTAGTTGTTAAAAGAACACATTTAGCTTGATAAATTGGCTTGGAAATTTCGTAAAATCCATCCTAGTCTAATGGTGAAAACTAAAAAATTTACTTTATTAGCGGAGTTCCATATTTCTAATATATCATGCTGGATTAGGCCTTGAAATGTGCTTCGAGCCGATTTCTATTTTTGCGTGCAACTACATGTTTTAGTTCCGCCCCAGCCCGTATTCATGCATAATCTTATCAATGACCATAAATTTCTTTAGAGTTGATGTTTTTTTTTTTTTTTAATCTAATTATCTGTTTTTAAATTTTGTGGTGGAATTTAGATATTGCATAGATTAGGGGCAAGGAAGCTAATGGCGTTTGGGCTAGGGCCCATGGGCTGTATACCCCTTCAAAGGGTCCTAAGTACATCAGGGGCCTGCCAAGAAAAAACCAATCAAATTGCTTTAGCCTTTAATAAAGCTGGTACCAACCTTATGAACCAATTATCAAGTACCCTCCCTAATTCAAGCTTCACATTTGGAGATGCATATGATGTTGTCAATGATGTCATCATCAATCCTCAAAAACATGGTAAGCAAAATCATTCTCCCTTCCCAACACCAAAGGTACTTACTAAAATTGTGCTAAAAATAGATTCTGAAAATATTGAGTTCAGATTATGCGAATCTATTCACTAACGTAATTATCGTAGAGGCATTTAACAAGGGTCTGAATTATTAGCCCGTATGGTGGCTTTGATGATGATGTTTTATTTGTGACGATGTAGGCTTCGCAAATGCTGATTCTCCATGTTGCTCCTTTGGGAGGATTCGCCCTGCTCTAACATGCATTCCGGCATCACAATTGTGTAAAGATAGGAGCAAGTACGTGTTTTGGGATGAATATCACCCCTCGGATAAAGCCAATGAGCTAATTGCTAACGAGCTCATTAGAAAATTAGGATTTATTCGTGGCAATGATTCTATAGGTTCTCCTACAGCAGCACCAGCAGCTGCCCCTTCTCCGGGCGAATGATGGCTTCCATACTATAATTGTTTCATATATATTTCTTACTCTCGACAACAACTCCTGTTTTGTTGTGTTTTCCTTTTGGTTGTGAATTTTGGCTATTTTTTTGTTACTTATTCGTGTTTTTTGTTGTAACTAAACATGAATTATTTATGTGAACCGGCTGAAATCCATCATAGGTGCCGATGTTTGATTTCTCAATGATTTATTTTAGTGTGATTCTTAAAGTTGTAACTAGTAATCTACTACCTTTCATCATTTCAGTGTAATTAAGTCTCAGCAAGAATTATACTATATACTATAAAATTTGTGCATGTTTCCTATTACTTTATTACGTATCCTTTTTACGGTTGACCAAAAAGAGAAATAAAAGAACAAAAGAACCATGATAAAAACTCATAATATTAAAAAAAAAATCCCCAAAAATCATTCTCCTACCATTTTTCATAATCTATATTTTGCATACGTGAACACTTAAAAAATGGTAGAAATACATTCATATGAATAAAAGGAGATAATTCCTACCGTGGAGACACATTAGCATTTACGTAATGTCTCCGAAGTTTAAAATTTTGTTTTATGACTAATTGCATAAATCCTTGAGTTATGTTGATTGAGGTTGGACTGTAATCTTTTCTCAAATGTTCTAAAAATATAGTTCCGTCTTTGTTTTTGTGTCACGTTATACCAATTACCAAATCTTAGTTTATCTTATACGTTAAAACAAAATGGGATTTTCCATGGTATATTTATTATGGATAGGGATTTTTACAAGTAGGTAGGAAACTCTATTGATACTTAGAAGAGAGATTACTTATACACACGAAAGAAATTATTTTTAAAATATAGAAAATCGTAAAAAAAATTTAGATTATGCATAAATCTGAATTTATTTTTTAAAAAAATCACTACACCATTCATATTTTTCAAAGAAATATTGTATGAAAATTTACATATGCATCTAGACGGTACAAGAGAGTACCGTACTACAAAATATCCAATGGGTACCTGGATAGTGACTTCCTTGTAAGTACAGAATTAGGCGTTATACATTGAGAGTCTTTTGCTTATTGTAGGTCAGAAGAAAGAATGATGGGCAAATATGAAGTGGATATAGTGAAACCATAGATTCGTTCGGAATTATATCCAAAAATGTTTAAGTTATTGTTTGCAATTTCAGATTCAACAAAATCAGATTTTCGGCAACAATGTTAGCGACATAATTTTATTGCGCATTCAGAAATAAAGTATATATTATATTATGCAATTTCGTATAGTTGAATTTCAATATTTAATTTGTTAATTTAAAGTGGTAACAAAACATTTTTATGTTAATATTTTTACTGCATTAAAAACACGACGGTCACCAAAAAAATATTCAAGTTTTCTTCCTATTGTTTGTGTTTTTATTTCTTAAGCAAATCAATTCTTAGAATTTTTGTTATTTTATATATAGCAATTTTTATATGCATTTACTAGAAAAAGCTCTTTCATACAATTTAGCATGCAAATTATAAGAAAACAGAAATTGAATATAACATAACTTATCTAACCAAATCTGGAAAGGGCTCTTTCATACAATTTAACAGGCAAATAATAAGAAATTTGAAAATTTAAATATAGCCTAACTTATCTATCCAAATCACATAAAAATTAAAAAATCACAAAATTAGAAAACTAAAAAAAATACCAGTACATTTTGGAGCAAGAAATTCAAATTTTCTTCTTATTGTTAGCCGTTTTTTCTAGCTTCTAATTAAGCAAATTTGGTTTCTTTTTTCAACAATAAAATCGTAATAAAATTTAAAAATGAAACATATGAAATATATAACCTAAACATAAGAAAACTAAAAAATCAAGACATAAAAAACTAAAAAAAAGTAACTTATAAAGACAAAAATTCAACTTTTCATTATATTGTTTGTGTTTTATAACATTTAGCAAATTTGTTTGATAAATTTTTCATAGAAAACTTCAAAGTTTTGCTTGCTTTATAGTTTATACTATTAACCCACGTGAATAAGAGAAAACTATTATTAAATAACTTCATTAGCATCGAAGAAACTTTCAATACAATTGATTTTAGCATTTTTGAATTCAATTGTAAATACAAAACAAAAAAAACAAACATAAAAATGTTTAAAATAATATTTTTTTAAACATAAAATTAACCTTCCAACATGATATGTGTTTTGTAATACTTGAAAATAATAACAGAGTTGAGCTTATTAATAAATTTCATCAATGATCAACTATTAAAATGATCTTTTTATTTTTTGAGATGCAAACTTTCTTAAGTTACAAGAAAATAAGGGAAGAACTAGATGATGAAAAAATGGAGAAAAGTGATTAAAAAAAAAGGAGATATTATTTTATTATATATTTTTTTATAAAATAACATTACTTAAAATACTTTTTAACTCACATGCAATTAATAAGGGATCTTTTATTCTAACGCATGTTTATTACTAAAAAGATTAATTTTACGATATTCCTATTTTGGGGCCTCTATAAGATAATTCAAATCAGATTCTCTTGACAGATTCTTTAAAATACAAAAAAAAAAAAAAAAAAATTAGTATTATGCATAGTATAATTTTAAAGAAAATCGCAGAATTTTGATGAAACTTAACTCCGAACAAAATTTCGTTAGAAAGCAATAAAAACGACAACGAAAAAAGATTAATCAGCCACAATGACCGATTAACGATTGCGAAAACAAACAAAACGTTGGAAAGAGTTGCGTCAAAATTTATTATATTCATATATATATATATATATTTGTAAGTATATATTTTGCAGACTCACCAATACCAGTTGCCAATGATGAATTCTTGAGAAGTGATGTTGTCCAAATATTTGATTATCTAACATCTTTAAAATGGTGTAATGTTGAGATACAATTCTAAATTATAGAAACAAAATCTAATATATGAAATTATAAAATTATTTTTAAAACTTTTTATTCTTAGATTCTATTTAATTAGCTCTGAAGACTTAATTTAGGGTGTTCCAGACATTTGTTTCCCTTAACAGCAGAAGTTTACGTGCTATGTACGTGGATTCACAAAATTTTTATTTAACAAAATTATATTATCATAAGAATAAAAATTTAAAAATTATTTTGGATATTTTAATTCAAAATCAGAAGCTTATAATAGCCATGAAAGGGAATATAAGACCAACATAAATACTTGACTGTAAAATAAATCATTATATACATTTTTACTACGATATTATATTTTTTAGTGATTATACAAAAAATAAAAAAAATTATTCAAATAATATTGTGTATATAGAAGACATTATTGCTTTCTTATTTTTTATATACTATATATCAAACTTTATTGTAAAAATATTTTTAATATTTAATTAGAATATACATGAATTAAACATCACATGCATTTATTAAATTATATTGGAATCAAATAATTGATTAAGTTCATTGATATATGTATTTTTATTGAGTTGAATCATAATAACATTTTTTGTTTTTATTTGAAGATGTCATAACAACTAATTTAGATAAATTTAATAATTTTTTAATTTAAATCTCTAAATATATAGTATTATCTTAAAAAAATATGCTCCATATTATTGTAATCTATTTAAGTCTAGGTTTAGTTAATTTAATAATTAGCAACTCAAATTAATAAAAATATAATGTTATCATTTAATAAAAAATGTGCAAGTTAAGGTATAATATTATTTTTTAGGATAAATTACATTTTGCCTCATGAAGTTTATGACAAATACAGAAAACTCCATGAGTTATCAAATATTATAGTTTGTCTTCAAGTATAAACACAAGTTTGACTTACACATTAAAGGACAATATTATCCTCAATTTATAAGCTTATTTAATTAATTTTGAACTATATTTAGTTTAGAATGATTAAAAATAAGACCAATATATTTAAGAAAAATATATTATTTTTACATATAGTTAGACAATATTAATTTTTTAAACAAATTATAATACAAGATGAAAAATAATATTCATATTATTTATCTACTCATAATGTGTCTTTTTCAATTATTGCACTTGGCAGAATGGGATGAGTATTTTTATTTTATTGAAGAAAAATAAAAATAACACTTTCTAATATAAATTACTATACATTTGACACTTTAGTTGTGATTTTGTTCATTGTATTGGGTAAAATACTACTTAATGGTGGTTAATTAATGGACATTTTGGAAAATATACAAGTCATTTTTGTTGTATAAGTTGATTTTCACTTTGCCTCAAAAACGTTGGGGGCAAAGTGTGATGAACAATAAACATGAGGGGATGCAGTGTAATTTCAGAAGCCTTAGAGGTTTTTCTGTAATTGTCAGAAACCTCATGGGGGAAAAGTGTAATTTGTTTTTATTATTTTTTTTTAAATTCTTTATCTCAGATATATATTACAAGACAACATCCTATCGAATCAATTGATGCTAATGTTGTATCATATATTTTAATGAATTAGCTCAGAGAATGAAATTTTGTACATTCACTGTGGAAGAAACTATTTTCAATTAATTATGAATTAATAAATTCTAAAGGGTTAATTTCATTTTTCATCCCTAAAGTATAGGCTAGATCCCATTTTTATCCCTATACTTTCATATTACGTACTTTAAGTTCCTAAATTTTATGTATTATGCCTTTTTCTTTTCTTACATTAATATCCTTAAAAACTTCCATTAAATATCATAATGATATAAAACTTTGCAAATAATTCTTACCTTTTTATATCCATTGAATCATGCTTTTAATATTTGAAAATCTTAAATTCAAACATCACATTATTGTTATCACTAAATCAAGTGCTTAACTAACAAATATAGAATAACTGAAATCCAATTATATGTGAAAGTTAATAAGAAATTATTTGAAATCTTATATTCAAGCATCACATTATTATTGTCATCTCTTATTTTTAAAAAAATATAATTTTTAAATGATTTAAAATACCTTGGAATTAACAGAAACTCTAATGGCGTTAGATTTAGGGATAAACATGCTAACAATGTTTAAATTTTTGGGACTAAAAGTACATAATATGTAAAGATTAAGTACTAAAACTGCATAACATTAAAATATAGAGACAAAAAGGGAACATATTGCATAGTTTACAGACTAAAAATAAAATTATCACCTTAACAGCCAACACAACATTTAACCAGGCCTAAACTCCAAAACACTTGCAAATCCACTTTTATTTGAATTTCATTTAAACAGATTTTTAGGAATCAAATATTGCCAAGACGATTTTAGAGATTAGTTCTCTATCCGCCTCTAGAAAAAAAGTGTTGAAATCATCTCGAACCCTGTGTATCATACCTAAATTGACCAAATAACTCAAGCAACGCGATTTAAGCTCATGCAGTTCATACGTGAAAGCGCATTTAAGTCTTTCGAGCACATTCTCGGGGCCAATGTCTTCGACAAGACTAAGCTCGCATGCCTCTTTCAAGTCCACCAAATCGTACTTATCTGCTGCCGTAATAAGTTCCAGCCGATGGGCTCGAAATTCCTCATCTTTTGTATTTCCATAAATGAAACTGAGCATTGCTTCGCAAGTTTGAAGTGTCATATCAGAGATGTTTATGGTCGACGATACCTCCTCTTTGTAACTACTTGAAAACATGGCTTGGAAAACTGGTGAATTCGCAGCTAGAAGAGCACGGTGGGCTTCGATGCTTCCATTTGAAGTGTTGATAGTGATGTCCGTTTGGATTTTCTCCGATAGCATTCGACCAAGGAATTCTACAGCCGTTTTATTTGATGATTTCTTCTCCACAGACCCTTCGGCCCAAATGGAATAAAGTTTGTCAACCTGCATTTGGTAACACGTTAGAACTACTTAAAGTGAGTTCTTTAATTTTAGCTTTGAGCAAAAAACACGAGTTTAATTAATTATTTTCTATATCAAGAAAAATATTAAAACTTCTCGCTTATTTAGGCTAAATAAACAAAAAATCCAAGCTCTTGACACACGCAAGTTATTGAGTAAATAAGTTTAAAAGTTGCGACAAAACAAGGGCTAATTGTGTGGCCTCATTATTTGCCCTTTCATGAGTTTAATGGTATTACACTGGCCAAAAATGTTTTCTTCCAACATGCCCGAGCATATCTGCAATTGTCACTGAACAAAAGTTTGAATCGATGCGAACAAACTTGAAAGAGGGTACGTGATGCATACATTTCCGCCTTCAAGTGGCATCTTCAAGTCAAGGAACTCAACTCTAATGGTGATTGGGATGTTGTAAATTTGCAAGTTACTAATGTCCCAAGAAACACCTACATCATAGTCGAACTTCCTGTCAATTATCCCTGCACAAACAGAAAATTAACCGTGTCAAACTATGTCAATGTTGTTGTCTTTCTATAAAATTTTTGTACATCTTTCACATGAGATAGTCATGCATTGTGACATGGAACTGATGTACTATAAATTCAACTCAAAGTGAAAATACAGAAAACTTGTATACAAAGTAAATAAAATATACCTAGCAAAAAAGCATCAGCCTTGGGATTTCCTTTGCTGCAATACACGTGAATATTATTCAATGATGCGGTAGGACATGGAAGACAGTCCGATCCAGAATTCTTACGTTTCGGACATATAGTAAATGAACTCCATTCTACCTTTAGATACCTTCAGTTTTGAACAATCATCTTATTAAATTCACTCGAATATCCGAGAATTTATATTCAAGAAAGTGAGAAAAGAAGTTCCATGATGAACATAAAGGTATAACTATATCATCAATCGTAACTTTATCGAGACAATTACCAAAAATAAAAAAACTAATCGAGATGAAGAATGAAATAGAAATAAAGAAACCAGGCACAAGTTTAGATCTTTTCTCTTCGACAAAATTCATAAAAAATGATGATAAAAAAAGAATCATATAAAAATAGAATATCAACTGAAATGAACAAGAAGTTAATAGGAATTATGATGGAACACGGCCAAGACGAGCTAACAATAAGTGCTTAACTCTAATCTTTTCAACAATGATCAAAATAGCAATTAGAACAAATAAAGAGGAGAAAGGTAACCATAAAGGATCTAGGCTCACTAACAATAAATGTGAGTCCCATCGACCCGACGGATTTATTCTAAATAAAACAATTAAAATGCTAATGACTGACAAGAAGAAATCAAAAAATAATCTGGTTCAATTGCTCGCCTGCACTTCGAAACAACCTTCTTTTCAAGTTCAGACTGAAAATCGAAGCATCTGAATCACTAGCTTTCCCTCGATTAGGATGAATGACAAACAAGCCCGCCACCCTTTGAATCTAGAGTGTGATTTGAGCTTGGACACTCGTGCTCAAAACCTATGAAATATTTCTCTTCACCGTGTGTATTGGTTTATAGAACTTCCACAAATTATGTTATCAAGCTCATGAAATGAAAGAAATTGTGTGTCCAACAATGTGTTAAAAAACGGACCGGATCGGTCGGTTCAACCGGTTTAACCGGGAACCGGTTCGTAGGCCGGTTCAGGTTACCCTAAAAACCGGGTATGAGTTGAACCGGTTAAAAACCGGTCAAAACCGGTTCAGTTTTTTTTTTCCTTTTTTTTTTTTTTTTTAAAATTTTTTAACAGGGGTTTTTTTTTATTTTTTTTTTTGAGGGGTTTTTTTTTTTTTTTGGTT
>MKEJ01009041.1:0-15224 GCA_001753735.1 Embelia ribes
GCAGGATTGCAAACAAAAACACCACCAAATTTACACAATAAATTGTTGAAGAGAACAAATCCTTGGGAAATTGATAAGTAAAATTAATTAAAAAATGAAGACGACACTGTCGTGGACTCGAGATTTCTGGTTCTGAGCCACACACTCAGATATCCACATCAGGTTCCTGATCTCCTGCTCCTTCAACCGCATGTATGCAAAGAATACACCATAGTGAAACTGCACGGCAGAATAGTACACAACAAGAAAAGCAATCAGTAAAATTTGCAAAAGCCTCCAAAAGAAAACACAATACATATAAAAATTCATTAGCTGAACGTGAGAACTCTTTTCTTCTCATTCTGAGGAGAAAAAGATGCATGTAGGTATTGTGAACTAGAAGATATTATAAAAACAAAATATAAATGGGGTGTTTTTGATTTTCTACTTGACGAAATAATACCAAAAGGACACTTTCACCATTAAAATACACGGACCTGTTGCTCAAATGATAAGCAGAGTCTCTTAACCTCCTCTTCATAAAAAGCCTTGTCAAGCATCTGACTCTCTCCGTAAGATAACTTGGCAAATATTGGCTGATAAGGGGGGTACTTTTCAATGACACCGCGGACCTACAAACATTAAAAAATGAACTAAGAAACAACATATAAGTTTTATAAATAAAAACTAATGAAAGTAAAATCCCCGACTAGTTGGAATGAAGTGGACCATTCAGACTTCAGAGAAACTCACAAGGCTCTGATTGATATAGCACCCACTCATTCGGCACATAAATCCATCATATTATTATTTATAGTTCTTCTATTGGGTGTTACCAAAGTAAAGTGAGATTGCATTTCTCTTCGCTTACATTTCTGTAGTTCAAACACTAGGTACACAACTTTCCAGCATCCATTGCTAATGCATCATATACAAAAATAAAACCTGATTAGGGAGGCGGGATTTTTTTACCTGATCTATATCCTCACAGACAGCAAGCTCTTCATGGCCATAGGGGTAACTGTCAAAAAAAATTTGGGCCATCATCAGAAAGAAGCTGAAAATATGCAGATGTATGAGTCCAAGTGAGAATTTCTCAAGTGAAAACTTACAGCAAGCCAAAATTTGAATACAACTTTTTACGGTCATCTCGAGTAAGCTCGGTACCAATGCTGTAACCAAATAGAAACAGAAATGAAGTATCAATAAGATGACCACCAGCCACGAGCTAGAGTAAATGAACCCTAAGCAAACAAAAGAAACAATGTCATCACCTGTTTATGGTGATATTAACAGCTCTCCGATCAGCTTCAAAGGAAAGGAGGTCAGACATAATCTCTGCAGTGGCACCCCCAAGTTTCTAGTAGACAAATTTATTACATTAGGCCTTTTCTCATCTACAAATATAAGATAAAGAATATATCTAGGTAAGTAACCCTAACCTGACAGAACCTATAGAAATCCTCGAGGTAAGCCTTGTAAAGTGTATTCCTCATTATTTCAATGTTCATGTCATCCAAGTCCTGTAAATGGTGCTATAATGTATGAGTAAAGAAACATAGAACTACATTGTATCAAATCATAATAATTACAATATGGACAAAATGATGCAAATCAAGAATAATTATTTTGAGATCTTTATTAAGATAAATTTATTTAGTTAATTAGTCAAGTCTTTTTATTTAATTCAACGAGTGAGTCCATTGTTTCCTCCAGAAATTTAATTAGGTCAGCTAGTATTTCCTTTTATTATTTATTGTCATTTTATTTCCTTTTCTAGAATTAGGTTTTTCCTCCGCTATATGTATGGGACTTAACAATTATTTTATTCAAACTTCAAAATTGGCTATTGAGAATTAAAAAATTGCATACTACTTCTCCATCTTCTATTTCTCACCCTTTCTTCTCTGTACTTTCTTTTAATTGATTGATTGATTCTGCATCAATTTGGTATCAGAGCTTAAACTCGATCCAACCCAATTTTATGATTCTTTCAATTATTCAAAATAAAAAAAAAAACGAACAAATTGCATCGATCAACTCCTCCGCCACGTCATCTCTGGCCCTGCTGACATCAACGTTATCAGACCCACCCCAATTGCCAGGCCAACCATCATGATCAAGGCCGCCCCCGACAATTGTAGGCGCCGCCAAGCCAACTCGCCTCTGTCACCCTAGTCGTCGCTATCAGGATCTGTCATCATCGATCCACCACAAGAAAGCCTAACCCGCCAAAACCCTAACCGCCAAACCTCGCCACCGCCTTCATCAATGTTCACTACCACTGCAGTGAGTCCGCTGCTAGTCGATCACCCAAGTCGATCGGCCGCCGCCATCTCCCTTGGGATCATTCAAGGCACTGTGAGCTTCGCTAGATCTCTCAAACCCTAGACTTGTAATATACAACCCCTAAAGTTTTGGGGGGAAAAAATTCATATTGACCCCTAAGATCAGAAAATTTCTTAACCACCCCTAAAGTTTCCATAAACTGTAGAGGTATCCCTAAATTTAAAAGATTCGCAATTTTTCTCTTAATGCTTGGCAGAATTTCAAAAAGGCCCCAAATTTTGGAAAATTTTCAAATTGGACTCAAATTTTGGAAAAATGACAATTCAGTCCCTATAGTTTGAGATGCACGAATGCCATGGAGATTGAACAAACATTAAAAGAATGTCTTTTCCGCACTTGGTGCGAAGTGAAGGATGAAATTAGCAAGCTAATAATCAATTGTGGGTTTTATATAAATTATGTATCCTAGTATCTTGTGGAAATACAACAAACATGGAAACTCCATAATCTATATTTTGGATGGAACTATAATGTAATGAAACAATGCTCAATTCCTTTTCCTTTTCCTTTTGGAAAAGTATACTTTGGGTGAGGTGATTGTGATGTGATTGAAATGGAGCATAGTCATGTACTGTTTAGGAAGACTTGGCAAGTAGTAAATAATGTTCTTTATAGCCAAACAAACAATACATAATTTTTATGTTGAGGGAGTTAGCTTAATTCTAGAGATAAAATTCACCGTATCGAAAAGAAAAATAGAAAAATATTGTGCTAGACAAAATTTATATTCAGGATAGTCCGTGGTGCATAAACGAACAGACTGGCAATCTCAATAAAGAGAATAATTGATTTAGGAAAAATCGTGAAAGATACTTTAAAAGTTATATTCCCATTAATGATAAAATAATTGCTGGTAATAATTTTTCAAAGGCTCCTTCATATTTCATTGATCTTTATTTACTCATTATGGAAAACGAAATTGATCTCGCCTGCTTGATGCTATAAGATGGTGTAATTGAAAGAGAGTGGTGTCTGAGTAAAAATAATGTTGAAAAGGTGCACAGTGCAATTTAAGCCATGGACTAAATATCGTGACCCTTGGAGAATTCTCATTCTGAAAATGTGGAAAAAATTATTACTGTTTCTATTCTTTGGGAAATAACTCACAATTTTACAAAGAGAATGGAAATAGTATATAGTTCTTGATGGTGCTATTAGAGCTTGGTTAATTCATGTACGGGCAAGTTTGTTTGGGTGCCTTATGGTATGTCATGGGATTATTCGGGTCGAAGAGAGGCGTTGCAAGCTATTGGTATAATCAAAAAGCGCTCATGCTAATATATGGAGGATGAATGGATTGCAAGTGCGACTTGTTTTGTACGCTATCAAATTTGACGTTGAACTTTTCCTACCGAGGGAGAATGATGCAAATCAAGAATGATTAATTTGAGATCATTATTAAGAGATATTTATTTAGTTAATTAATTAGTTACGTCTTTTATTTAATTCAATGACTATTATTTCCTTAAGAATTTAATTAGGCTAACTAGTTTTTTTTTTTTTATCGTATATAGTGATTTTATTTCCTTTTTTGGAATTAGTATTTTTTCTCTATATATATGGGACTTTATCATTTGTTTTATTTAGATTTTAGGATGGATTATTGAGAATTAAATAATTGTGTATTTCTTCGTCCTCATATTTCTGATACCACTTTCTCTTTCTCCTTTGTTTTTTATTTTCTTTAATTGGTTCCGCATCATTTAGTTGCTAACTTTTGCTTCATATAAAAAGCAGATATAATGATAGAAAGCATAGAAAAGTATAATAAGAATGGAATAATGAATAATAACGACGACGTCTGCCATTGGTTCCTCATTTCTTATCTTCAATGGTGATGTTTAGTTAAATATTAAATTAAGTAAAATGAAAGTCGCTAAGAGCTTATGACTAGTATTTGATTGGCTTTCTTGTCCAAACAAATCATAGGCATAACTACTTTTTCAAACCAAAATAGGGCATGAACAGCACAGCCATGAAATGATTTGAATTTGTAGCACTGAAGAGATTTATCAGCTCATGTGTGAGTGCATGACTGTTTTCTTTTGGAAACCAAACGCAGAAAAAATCATGATGCAAAAGTTTTCAACATTTTGAAAATGTATGCCAGGTTTATAGAATGGTGCAGAGTAATCAAAAGACTCAAAACTCTTAAAACAAGTTGGATTTGTATGACATGGCATAATAAAATGCTAAGAAAGGATTATTGCAGAGGATACCTGCATGATAAGCTTCCTTACTGATGATGACATTCGCAAATCATAAATAACGATGCTTCGGTCACTAAAAAAGAAAAGAAATCAGACTATCAAGCAGATTGACCAAAATATACTTCTGGTAACAATGCGAAACTCATTGGAGGAAATGAGAAATCATTAAACAGAAAATGAAAAGAAAAGTACACTTAAACAAGTTGAAATTATATAACCTTTCAGGACTTATGATAAATACATAAAAGACAAAATCCTATATTTGCAGCAAAGCCAAGATGGGAAGCATGAAATGAAATGATAAAAGATGCTACACAAACTTAAAAGGTTTCAACAATTTCAAGAGTCAAAACTATTAATAAGTCAGATGTCAAAAAGAAATACTCCCAACAATACAATAGTAGGTTTTATTTTGGGAATATATATTTCAAATGAAACAATATGATCAGTAAATACATGCTGACTTCTCCAGAAAAAAAATACA
Organism: Embelia ribes; assembly: GCA_001753735.1. Classification (NCBI taxonomy): domain Eukaryota; kingdom Viridiplantae; phylum Streptophyta; class Magnoliopsida; order Ericales; family Primulaceae; genus Embelia; species Embelia ribes. The sequence goes on from MKEJ01009041.1 coordinate 5,023, forward strand.
TTGACCATAATGTCATTCCGCTGAAACTGAAAGAGAAAATATCACCATACCACTTGAGAGCCTAATGGAAGAAAAATAATAAGATCAGGTATCTGTCCGTGGGTCGGATATTGTAACATTAAAAAGTAATGGCAGGTCTGAACACTTATTGGACATGTGGCAAAAGAAAGCTCATATTTAATGTTCAACAACAACAACAACAACAAAAAATCTCTTTTAAACTGTTTTCATGCTTCTTATTTGCAAATACTTTCACTAGCTAAACCCTAAACTAAAACTCCAAGGCAAAAATATGGATCCTTGCAAATAAAAAGCTTCAATGATGGTTATCCCCAGAGAGTTCATTCAAAGAATTACTTCAAGAGCCTCCTTAAAAATATAATGCAAATTAATCCAAAACCATACAAAACATGTGTAATTAGTATATGGGCCCAACATTCATTAAGATTAGAGGGAGATAAGACACTGCTTTGTACCTAGCTGATGTTGCCAAGATGTTTGGTTCTCCAGGATTAAATCGAACAGATATAACTGTATCATTACCCCACTGAAAACTATTCACTGGCTGAGACCTGTTAATGAAGATAAAAAAGCAATGCCAATAGTTAAAAGAATTAAGTGATCAAGGGGAAACACAAAATAAAAAGAGTAGGGAAATAAGTCTGTGAAAATATGATGGATCAAAACCTGTTATGGTCCCATATATCCACTTGAGCTCCAGCTGTAGCAAAGAGAGAACCATCCCATTGATGATCAACAGCCCTAAAAAAATAGTTGTACACGCAGGTTGGATAAAGAAGAAATTATTGAGATAACAAATGATTCAGAACAAATTAGAATCGAGGAAATCCTACCAAAATGCATTTTTTCCACTGTATTCTGCCAATGTCTGAAATTACAAAAAGACATACTAATCAGAGACAAATAATTAAAAATCAAGCCAAACGAGAGCACAGAAAGGTAAACTTAGAGAACAGAGAGTAAATTTGACAGTCTTTATACCTTGGCAGAATTATTGAAAGATTCATCCGAGTCAATAGCACTAGCTAGCGGAACCTTCCAAAGTCTGACACTGAGATACAAAAGTACAGCCAATTTTCCACACATATATTGATTTAGTACATGGCTAATCCTGGAAGAAGCATTTAACAGTAGCTTCCACATTACACTAGAGGTTACAGTAAAGAAATCCTAAGCTCACATGCAATCAGTTCCACATGATACTAGAGTTTGTCCATCTGTGGATGCCGTCAGACCACGCACAGCTCCTTGGTGACCAGGAAACCGACAAACTGTGCGCCTTAGATTTGGAAAAAAAAATTAAGATGAAAAAATCAGATTCAACACAAATAAGAGTAAAAAAATCAAAGTAAAAAAATCAATGATATTCATGCATGACAATGATATTTTAAAGGCGTCAGATTAACAAGCCTCAGCTTCAATCCATACATTTCGTATAACACTCAAATCTCTTACGCACCGCAAGACGTTCATACGATACTATACATCTCGGAAAGTTTCCGTGTGTATCGTAGCTATTTCTCTATTCTGACTAAATATCGGTCGATACACGTTTGTCTCTTACCAATATACACACACTTAGTTTTATCAGTTGAAAATTTAAATTAAAACTAGAAATTAACAATTAAGGGAGTCATCAATTCCATATTGAAAATTTAATCAAGCAATATTAGGAAATAAATCGATAAAATTATGCTCCATATCCCTTCCTCAAAACAAAACAAAGAAAAACCCTAGTTGCAAAGCACTTCCATATCAAAAATTGAATCAAACAACCTAACTTATTTAGGAATCAATTATTGAGAAGAAGAGAGGAATCAATTCATCAATCAATCAAATTTAGTGCTAATCGAATAGAAGAAACTATAGAACAAATCAACATCTGACCGGATCTGAGACTGATATATTTGAGCTTGATTGAATGTAGGACTTAAAGAGAAGCCAGACGCAAAAGGGTCTGGAACTTTGGTAATTTCAATTGTATTAATATTAATTGTCCCTTTTATTTAATATATATAAATGGTAACAATTGGAATAAAAAAAAGACGCAATGGATAATATTTTATAATTATAGATATAAGTGACGTTTGTGTTTTTATTATGTTATATATTATTTCTACTTCTATTTTTATGCTATATTATGTATCTCTAAGTGATATTTGCATTTTCATATTATAAAATGACTGCACAAAAAACTTACAATATATGAGACGAAACGAGATGATACACAAAATCATAAAAAACGATACGTGCCCGAGACAAGTTTTGACAACCTTGGATAACAGTGGTATATAAGTCTCAAGTACTAAGAATGCAAGTAGAACAATTACCAATACGCCATGAATATTGTAATTTTTCATACAATGTATACCCTTTTCATACTTAACGAGATACTGATCTAGAATGACTAAACTCAGCCAACAGGGCCAATTTCAAACTCGATTCATGGCCTGAATTTTGAACTAAAGTTAAGACTAAAGATAAGTTTTGCAATTTGTGCACTACCAAGGAATACTATCTTTTCTTTTTCAGGGAAGACAAAACCTAAGTGATTATGAAAGGTACCCCCATTCAAGGTACACAATATAGAGGTACACAATATAGATAATACAATCATGAAACAATATAATCCAGCACGATATAAAATTGATACATGTTAAATCTCATAATAACTAGGTACACAATATAGAGGATGAAATCAATATTGGAGTTTCAAAAAGGATGGAGTGATTGAAGTAAAAAAAAAAGATTATAAACTTATATGAAGGGTACCTGGAAGCTATGTCCCACAGGCGAACATCTGCAAACAAAAGGAAGACATACAAAAGGTAAGCAACGCCTAAGAAAAAGTTTAGCCCTACAAAGGCCTAAGCAAGGCGTGAAATAGCCATAAATTGTAATTCAACAAAAAGCAAAAAAGTTATAATCCCTGCGAAGGCATGAAAGACAAGCAGTGACTAGCAGAGCAGGAAATTACCTCCGTCCATAGACCCAGAAAATATCCATTTTAAGTGATTGGGATTTTTAGCCATACACGAAACTGCATCAATGTGCCCATCCATTGCCCCAACAAATGGTCTTGCAAATATCTTATGGAACAAAAAAAAAAAATTACTAAGAAACCCAAGGTAAACAAATCATGGATAAACACGCAAATATATACATCATACATTCTGAAACAAAATGATAAAAGAACTTTGTCCATCCATTGATCTAGTAAATAGCAACGCAAATATCACATTGTTAACAAATTACTCAACGGCTTAACTATTTATTTATACAAAATATATTCAAATATGCAAAGATATACATAATAAAATAATAGCAATATAACAAATAGAAATCTAGCTGCTCGCGAGTTTTTGAGTTGAATGCCCTCCTATTCGAGCTCAAAGTTCAAACCGAACCAGTTACTGATTAAGCTTTAACTCAAGCTCGTTAAGTCACGATTCGAGTTCGAGCTGGAGCTGCTCGATTTATGCCCAGCCTACTTGCAAATACCTTATGAAACCAAACAACTAAAAAACAACACAGAACCCTTAATTTAAACAAAACCCAAATCACTTAAAACACAATACATACAGCATTTATATTTTTCCGCTAAAAAAATTACCTTTTCCAATTTAGCGGTATTAATTTTCTCTCACTTTCTGACTGACATACTAACAGTCAACCTTATTACAACCAATTGCAGAAACCTTAATTTAAACAAAACTGGAACCACACAATTAAAACACATTACATACAACATATACAATTCTCCGTTAAAATAAAAATACCTTTTCCAATTTAGCGGCATTAACGGCCCGAACATATTCGACTGCCTTCTCTTGCGTCCGCAAATTCGGGTCAAAATTCCGAAACACTCTCTGATAAAATCCAAATAGCGGACAGAATGTAAATTTAATTTAAGCAGAGTATATATAAAAAAACAAAAAATTAATTCTAGAGATGTAGAGAGAGGGGCTCATAACCTGTAGGTCCTGGCTGCGTTCGCGGGTGAACTCATCCGTTGAGCGAGATATCACCTTCACCTTCATTGACGCTGCGTTTGCCAGACTCTGAGAGAGAGAGAGAGAGAGAGAGAGAGGGAGATGAAGAGCCCTAGCTAGAGGTTTAACCGTTGATGAGAGAGAAAGTGGAGTTATGGAGAAGACGATTAATTGGATCGGGTCAGCAATCGTAGATGGGCTACTTCTCTTTTTAATGGCCCATAAACAGAACCCGAGCATATAATTTTATTTTAAAGTATGAATCATGTGCACCACTGGTGAAAATTTTTTATTCTACAAACACACGAAATGGTCCATCTTGTGTAGTTAATTTGTATAATGCAAGTGCGATTATAATGTGTAGATCTTATTCCTTTAAAAAACTGGCTACGCAACTATAAAATTATACTTTTTTAATGAACTGAAAAAATATTATTTTTCAGTAATACTTATAAATATGAGATGCATTTGATAAAAGTTGAAAAACATATATTTTTTAAGGATAAATTCCAATTTAACCCCCTCCAATTTAATATGTATTTCGGTATGCTCGTTATTTTTTGTCACGCTCCAGGATTCCAAGGGACCCTAAGCGCATGAGGTTTTTAAGAAAATAATGGGATATTTTTATACGAACGGCATCCAAAAAAACTATCCAAGATGTCCAAATCTCATGATGCAATAACATAGCATAATTACATGCAAATTTTTCTACCAAAAAATACATAGCTTATAGAATTGACGAGCCACTAGCCAACAAAGTTTTGTAAAAACGGTTGGCTCGATTATAAAACAAGCTATTTCTAAGTTTGGTTATTTCCAAACACTTCACATACACTAAATATTACAACAAGTTGATTTCGTATTTCAAATATTACCAAAATGTAAATCCTTCAGGCTCTAGTAGGGAACCACTTCAACTTCTTTTTAAATGATTATGCTTAGGCACTACAAGTACCTTCTTCTTTAGTTACACGGTTTGACAAGCAAAACAACAAATGGGACTAGCGACGAACAATATTCAATACGATACATAATACGCGAAGAAAACACTCTCAACACGCAAAGCTTTCCATACAGGCATAGTTTCACAAACTTTTAATCCATGCCTAATATTATATTGGGAAACATAAAAAACTCGAGAATACATACTCCGAGAATTTTTTCATAAAGATTTGGTTGGGTGCCCCGTCCACAGCCTGAAATCTCTTCTGAGGTCCAACCAAATATCAATACCAAGGGAGGTTTCGATTTCTAGACCCCTAAATTATGCTCAATAATCCAAGTTTTATTTTTCATAAATCCATAGGAGCCAGTCTTGGCTCAAAATCACAGTTTTTTTATTATCTTCACAAAATTAAGATACGTTTCTCAATAAATATTTCCATGTTCACAAATTCTCCATATGTTGCAAATCACCATAGTTCCTTAGAACAATATTTTCAAATCCAACAAATCTTCCTCAAATTTTCGCTACAATATTTCTTACAATTTTTTTTNNGAAAAATATATACCAAACAAATTGCAACCAATAGCATACATAGTTATGCAATAGTTATCGTAGAGGCTACTACTTTTAACTAACCAATACCTGTCAAAATAACATGATATGAGTCGAGAAAATTAGACAAAAACGTCAAGCACATGGCAGTCCTGTTTAGAAACTTGTCAAAATTTCACCGAAAAGCGTGTTTTGTTAAATGGCTAAAAACGTTCGATAGAGGCAGTATACGATTCTAAGAATCGCATGCACGAGCTCAAGGGAAAGAGGGATGATCATATTTTCACATGTGTAGTTATTCATGCCTTATTATCAGTTATCCATGGGAGCTGGAAGTGAAGACATTTTGGGTAGGCAGGCAATGATAGACAAGCAACCATGTCCGTAAGGCTACCACAATGCCACGAAAGGGAACCATTTATCTCATATAATTAAGTGGGCAATATAGATGTGCAATATTGGTAAAATCATGATTTTACTTAGGATAACATGTTTGAAAATTGTACAAGTATTGAGTTTGGTTGGAACTTTATAGTTAAAAATACTTGTACTAGAGCATTTTATGGAAGGGAGACTTGCACTTTGTGGAACATGGGTCATTACAAGCTACTACAATGGCAAGGGAGTGTTCAACATTGTCTTTGTAAAGGTAGGAGTTGCGCTGTGTAAGTATTATCATTAATGTACTAAGCAATTGAAATACACTCTAAAATTATGTGGACGTCAAGTTTCATTGAAATTTAGCAGTAAGTGTGTTTATCCTGGAGCATTACAGGGATATGTGGTCCCTAAGAATTTTGAGGGATACCTTCGGCCACAACTCCATGAGAACACATTAAAACTCTCATAACATACTTGTATCAATTGTTCAGCCAATGACATGTCCTAATTAAAATAATCAATAAATTTTCAGACATTAATAACTGCTTGTGTAGATAAATTTTGATTTTGTTACCCTGATGGTATATGTTAAAATTAATAACTTGAACAAAAGTCTTGCTACCAATACATTGTTGTTAAGAAAAATTTGGAAAATTAGCTTCAAGGTAATATTGCCTTAAAATGAATTGTTAAATCATGTTGTATATATGTGAGTAAAATATTGTGTCCATTGATGAAATCTAGCAATAATGGAGTTCCCAGATCAGCTATATATACAGTGTTTGACATTTATACCTTGAGGTGAATAAAGACAAACCTATCTTTACACAAGCTGGCCGTAACATTATTATGATAACAAATATTGAGAAGGGTATGCTAGAGATTACGATCCTATATACAGGGTACCCTAGGGCCTCGTAGTATGGCAGTATCCTGAGTTCCTTGCCTTGGTCATGAAGCATGGACTTGTTGCTGTCACTGTATATAAGAACACTCACCATCTAAATGAATATATATGAATATATCATAAAAAATTGATATTGAAAATCTAAAAGAATATATAAGTACATAAATTCTTCTTAATATAAAAATGACCATTCTAATTTTTTTTCTTTAATGGCGACATTTATCCATATAGATTATGACATGTGTCCACATATACAAGTGTAACGTTCCAGAAATTCGTATAAATTTTTCGCGTAAATAAATAATATTATTATATTAGTTATAATATATTATTTATTTTATATTGTGGATTTGGTGTCGCGTGTGTTTCGTGTGAAGTATTTCTTATAGAATTGGCCTCGAAAAATGCGGAATTATGGTGTGTGTGGTTGTACCTTTGTGAAATATGTTAAAAATTTGTGAAATGTATTGTCTGACACCTATCCGATGGGCAACAATATTGTCGGACAAACCATCGGACTTTTATCCAAAGAAGTTATTTTGAGCCAAAATTGCTTCTGACGGGTATCTGATGGGCATCTGTTTGCCTTCGGACAAGTTGTCGGACAACACAGCTTGGTCCTACTATTTTTGTCCCTTATCACACCTTTTGAGAATCAAAATGTCATTTTCTTCCCCTTCTTGACCGGAATTAGAGAGAGTTGTGTGGTGACTTTAAACTTTAATCGGCTTTGCTTTGGATCCATCTACTTTTGTTGATCCTCTGGGCTTAACAATTATATGTTTGGAACCACCATTGTGAGACCTATGTCATGATGCAAGTCCCGTCAATTCCTTTTCTCATTTGTATTCCCTCAATTTTCATGCTTTTGGATCTATTGAAATAAATTTATGCCATCTCTTCCTTATGTCTCATAGACAATCTTTTAGTATATGTGTGTTGATTTGAGGTGTATAGATAGATCAATCAAGAGCTCACGAAAGGGGGGTTTTGGGATATAAAAGGTGATTTTGGTAGTTCTTTCGGGTAGTTATGAGGTATGGATATATTATGAACATTAATATTTTTAAGCTTGTGTGTGTATATCGACGTGTAGGACATGTATTGGTTTGTGTGTTTGGGTGTCACAGATGTGTGATGTTTTCTTCACATGATAATTTGCTTTGATTAATATTTGAAGTATAATTATCATGTTATAAGTGTAGCATATCATATTCATGCTGTAGACTTGGCATTTTTTTAAAAAATTATTTTAAATGTGTGGTTTCTAAATTGTGTTGATAAGCGTGGTTTCTAAAAGTTGAGTGTGATACATGGAATATAATGCGTGGAAATTGAAGTATAATCACTATTTAAAAACATTTTGTTCATAGTTAGAATTTAAGTATTTTATTTTCTTTTTGGGTCCAAGTATTGACCTTTACCTAAAATTCATGAAATTAAAGAGGAGACCTACAATCTTACTGGGAGAGCCGAAAAAGTTGCGTAAGGAGTGACCTGACAGCTCAGTATATTAGAATCGCATAAGAGTCGGGCCTATGATTTACCACACTCTGAGAGTGTGTCGATTTGCAGAAAGGGCGTGTATGGAGCCAAAATACATAGAGATACTAGTCCCAACTTTCTCTTGAATAGTAAGCATGATTCATGATGTGGTGTCTAGGCGAGTTTTGCCATTATTGTGTTGGTATTGACTTCATACCCATTCGTAGTACATTGTTGCATTTTATATATTCACTTTTTAGTTGAAGCATAAACTATCTTAATGTGTTGTTAGTTGTTGAATCACATTTTTATACGTGAGCATACATGTTATATATTACATAAACTCATATTTATAGTATTGCTGATTATCTAACCCGTATTTCTTTATATGCATCTTCTTACTTTATTCATTTGCTAGGTGCAAAGGCGAGTATGGGAAAACCTTGACTTGCTTGGATATTGATATTGGCTATATTTTGTAGTAGGGGTGCGTTGTGGCCACACTTTGACCATGTATTTTGTATTCGAGGCATCGGTCTTATGTATATGTCTATTTTCTTTTGGGACAAGCTCGTCACTTGATGTATATATATATATAAGCAAACTCGAAAGGTTGCTTTGTAATAGTTGTTGTATATAAATAATGTGTTGGATTGATGTGGGTGCAAGTATCAATGCGAAGATGGAAGTTTGTTATAGTTCGAGTTTGGATGTAGAATTATCTTTTTATATTTTGTTATTCTTATTTTTATTTTTATCTCAAGTTATCGGGTTTGAGAAAATTCGGGACATAAGAAAACAAAATCTTTTTAGGAAAATAATATCATTATAATATGATTTCTACCAAATTAGAATTCTATACGAATATTCAAAACAATACCCTAATCAACATTCATATTTTAGAAATATCAATTTAAGAAGATCATACCATACTTAAAATAAACCTAATAGACCTTTTGTTCTTTTAAATAATTGTATTAATCCCACCAAATTTAAAATATAAAATATCTTCTTAAATATAAAAAATTATATTATAAAAACCCCAAAAAATAATACAAAAATAAAACATGCTACATACAACAAGTACATCGCAGGGAATTCACTTTGTTAATATTAAATTTGATACTTCTCCTGCTTTCGCACTAATAGTGGTATGTGTTTGCATTATTTTGAAGTGTATCTGCATTAATTTTGTTGATACGCGTTGGCATCAATTTATCAAAATCTCCACTGAAAAAGAAAAACTCTTATTCAAACGGCCAAAAACATAATTCTTACCGTAAAATTATTTCTACTGAATCTTAAAACATTATTCTAATTAAAAATAGTATATAGTAATATTATTATATCAAGATTTACACCAAAACTAATCTAATACACATTCATTTTTTCCTTAAAAAGTTATAAAATAACTACAAAAACACAACAGAAGCTTAAAACGTTGTACAAAAAGTAAAAATTTATCAAAAATAATATTATGAAAAAACAAAACTAATTATACAAAAACAAAATATTCTATATGCTACACGTGCATCACATGATCCACTCAAGTTCGATCCACTCAAGTTCATTTATAAAAATCTTACAAACCCATGTGTGGTTAATCCAGAGCATTAATCGCTCCATGGAAATAAGATAAACTCTTGTCACATCATTATTATTGTAGTTCTATTCCGTGATTGTGGCTAGATGTATCATTTTCAAATAAGATAATCAAACAAGAATAAATAGTTTGCAGAATTATTAAGGACAACTTTAGATCAGGCTAATAGCAATACATTAATGAAAGAAAATGTGAAAAAATACATTAAAATAGGTTACTAAGGAGAAATGTGAAAAATACATTAATGAATAATGGCCTAAATTGAAAAAGGTTACTAAGGACAAATGTTAAAAAAAAAAAAAAAAATTTTGT
>MKEJ01009042.1:0-22392 GCA_001753735.1 Embelia ribes
ATTTATTTTATATATTTATTTAGTTTATTGACTTTTATAATTAATTGCTTCTCAAAACTTCGATAATTACATAGTATTGAGGGAAGGAAATGATACAATACAATAAAATAAGTATACAGATTTTATATATTAAAATTTTTTACATGCATCTATTTAATAGTATCTTGTCTCCATTAATGAGTAAGATTTTCCTATGCAGTTGCATATAAAAAATCTCGATTCATTTTTGTATAATATTTTTAAATAAGAAGGTTACTATTTACCTTTTTTCTACTAAAAATAAATTTTTTCTCCCAATATATAAAACACATACCAACATATTCAAAAAATATTTTTAAAATTTTTATAGCTATATATTATCCAATTAAATGTGTAAAAAATAATTAAAAAAATAAAAACAGTCAATAAAAAAATAAGTGTAGTTTAGAAATTTAATTAGAAATACTATTCCAAATGCTAATACACTTCAATTATTTCTAATTTTTTTTTCTTGTATATATATATACATATATCAATATAGTCCAGTCCTGAAAATAAAACCGCTTCGACTCCGCCGTCACAGCAGAAGCAAACAACCGCCGGTGGCGGCGGAGACATGGCCGGAGAGAGGTGGCACACGTGCAAGACAGCATCAGAAACCCTAGAATGGATAAACGCAATCATCGACTTCATAAGGCCTTATAGATTCTTCTTAGACGCTCACGTCGTCAATTTCTTCAAGGTTATTCCTCCCCCTCATTCTCTCTCTCGCTACATCTATATATTTGTATCTGTATCTATATATATATATAGAGAGAGAGAGAGAGTACTTTTCGTTGTATCTTTTACGAAAAACAAACTAGCTTATTTTTGGGTACGAGAGATGCTAGATGCTTTCTTTTTTTTTTTTTTTTTAATACGGGATGATTTTGTCGTTGTTTTTAAGCAAACAAGTCAAATTATTTATATCTAAGAAAAAAATTATATGCATCTAATTTAAAATTTTCAACTTATTTTGATGAAAATAGCAAACAACTCAACATTGTCCGGTTGAGCTTGTAAGCTGCAACCATTTAAACAAAAAAGGCTAGTTATTTTTGTCTATGAAAAAATCACGCTTTTAGCAAAAAACAAAAAAAAAATAGTTTGAAAGCTGCAAAAAAATGCCCTACAAAGACTAACAGCTGCTGCGACTAGGGCTTAAAATATTTTAGCTTATTCTAGACAAAATTACAAAAAAACTCAACTTAAAAATCGGATGAAGTTTAACTTTTAAGCACAAAATAGACAAGCCCTTTATCAATACGGTTGCTATGAGTTAGGGTTTTTGCGAATAACTCGAGCTCGACACAAATATTGAGTATATTTTTATAGTTAACTCTAGTTGGAATTGAGTGGCTCCCGATGAGCTCGAGGAAATTATATATACAAATAGATTTGTTGTTATAATTATTTACTCATTTTTTTTTATCAAAAAGAAAAAAAAAGTTTGAATGTCCAAGCATGACTCTTTAGTCGAGTTCAAGTCTTCACATTTTCAATAAATTCTAGTTGAAGTTTATACTTAAACTTAAACTCGAGTCGAGCTTGAGCTTGAGTAGGTTCCCTTTGAGTCAAGTAGAGCTCGAGTATGCCTATTACACAGCTCGTTGCCACCCCCAATAATGACGTTGTGACTTATTTTTTTGCAATGTGGATAGGATAAGCAGTGGGAAGCTGTTGATAAGGAGTGGATGGATTGCTTAAGGACTGAACCTGTAGATAATCTACTACAAATCCCCTCTGGTGTCTTCCAGGTTACTTGTCCCTACTTTTGATTTATTTTATGGTACCTCTGTTACGTAATTGTGTGGTACTTGTACAGGGTTCGCCCCCTTAAGTCATTTCTTTTACTTAATACATTTACTTGTCCAAAAAAATATAATAAAATTGTGTGGTAGTTGTGTGTGTAATGAGCATGTAAATGTTTTTTTCTGGATTTTGGCATGGGCTCGTTTGGCTGTACTTTTCTTGGCAGAAGTGAAAAACTGTACTTTGAAGTATCAATTATGACCCTTGTACGTGCTGTTGGTAGAAAGTGAAAAACTATGCCAATTTGTGTTGAACCGAGTGAAATTACTTGGTAGTTTGTAAATTGAGAAAGAAATAAACTCTTTTGAGAAAATTATCAAAATTGTATTTTATCAAAATCGAGAAAATTGTATTCAAGTACAAAAATTCGAGGTACTGTAAAGCAACGTTTCATGCTGTATAATACTTTTTGGTACAAAAAAAATATTGAATTATGGTTTTGCCCTGAACTTTGTGGTTGATGAATGCCGCTTTTCAAGTAGCTGCTTTCATCTGAAAAATGGTGAATACATTCAGGGCTGTTTTGTTGGTGGGGAAACGTGCTTATAATAATTGTCGGTGGATATGATGAAAAATTTAATAAGGTTACTTATTGAAGGTCGAAGTTTATAAAAATAAGTACATTTATAAGAAAAAAGGATTACTTTTAAGGCGCATTATCGAAAACAATTTAACTTATAGGTACAATGAGTACAAGAACATAAGTCGCTGTATGCACTTTTAAATTATTTATGGTTTGGAGATCTTGCAAGATAAATCTTTTGGTCCTGGGAAATGTGATATATTTTCTGCATTATATAATTTCTTCTTGAAATGCTTCTGATTAGTTTAAATTGACAATGAATCTTTCTGCATCCATCGATTTGATGGGGCCAAGAATGTTCTTGTTAATAAATGTTGAGTGCATCTAAATTTTGCGTATTATAGTGTGCTGACATAACCTTGTCGTATCTTGTCATTTTTTCCAGGATCATTGGCCTGCTTCACTGAAGTACTTTATACTAACTTCCAAGCGTCTTGCAATTTCCCGTGAGCAGGCTGATCTTCACGAGGTTTCGTTATTGTTTTATCATACACGGTAGCTGTTATTACTATTGCGTGAAATAAAGTTGCTATAAGTCTATAACACCAAAGGAGTTGAGGGGAACTGGTCCTGGAAAATGATAAACATGGGTGCCTGTTTGGTTTCTGCAGATCTTGCCTAATATGCACTTGTGTCCACTCAGTAAAGTTCTCACGCAGGGCATGAATCAGAAGAAAAAACACGAAGTAAGTGATCAACTTCTTCAGTTTCGTTTGTAATATTTTTCTTTTCTGGTTATTTTTCTTTCCTTCCACTTGATTTTAGTTGTATTTGGTTATAGATCCTCCTATTCATCTTTGGAACTTTTAGCACTGATGAATATGCTACTAATTAGTTTTTGAGTGCCAATAAATAATTGTTCCGCAGCCCTTTAAAAAGTCACGAGTCAATATCGTCATTAAGATTTTTAGCCATTTTCTCTAATTTAAGTTGTATTTGTGCTGGCAAGAATAATTTTTTCAATTGCAGATACAATATTTTATGATAATGCTTGGTCTCAACTTGTTCATAAAATATGCTAGGCAATCCTGAGCAAGAGTCTTAGGCTTCGTTAATTGTTTGTTTGCCTCTTTAGTTGTTCGTTTCTGTGGGGGCAGGTTGAAGCTTTGGCTGCTGTTGTCAGTTCAGTCGCGAAGAGCGTTGGAGCAAATACAATAATCGATGTTGGTGCTGGTCAGGTGCATCTTTATCACAAAGTTATTACCTTTTTAGTTCCATGCCTTCTACCACATCATCAATTAGTCTCAACTTTTTAACCTTGTTTTAACATATGATATCCCACTTAACAATAATAACTTGAAAAAATTTGGTTTTCCTTTCAATCCTCCGTGATCACTTCTGCATCTAAAGTTGAATGGAACTCTTAGTTGGAGTGGAGACATCAGCATTCTTCGAGTCATTTACCACAGAACACTAATGGTTTTGTGTATTTGTTTTTTTAGGGTTATCTTGCGCAAGTACTTTCTTTCCACTACGGCCTATCTGTAATTGCAATTGATGCTTCTTCTCATCATGGAAAGGTTACAGATGCTCGTGCTGAGCGAATAAGAAAACATTATGCTGCGAAGTTGCATGATCCTCGGTAGGGAAAGGAGTTGATATACATGCAGTATAGCACTTGCATTTTCTTGGTTTTCCTTTTGTTTTGCTTTTAATAGCGAGCTTAAGATTTCTTATGTTACTACTTTCCAAGTGGCTCTTTATAAATTCTACTCCTCTGATATTCACGCTTAGCTGTGGGCATGGTACAGAATTTTTATCCCAACTAAGATGGTTCATTATTGGCTTCTAGTTGGAAAACATACTGCAAAGGTTGTAATTGATAGTTTTACCAGAAAACACACTCAAGGACTTAATGCTGGAGAGTCAACTTTACTAAATAACTTGTATGCTAGATGCTCCTCTCTTTAATTGTTTCAGATATTTAGTGCATTTTATGAGCTTCCCTTTCAATTATTTCATTTTTTGCCAGTGTGGAAGGGGGAAACTTGAGCATCCCTAGGACAATTACGTGCCGTATACTGTCGACTGACATGTTGAGATCATTGAGTAATTCCTCACATAAAAAAGATGAAGTTCAGCAGTTGAATTTGATTGACCAAACCGATGTTCGATTTCCCCGGGAGCATTTTGAGGGAACAGTTCAATCATCTTCTTCTCCTCCAGTTTCTGCTGACTGTGGGCAATTTCCGTTGCTTCTTGCTGGACTTCATGCTTGTGGAGACCTCTCTGTAACAATGCTCAGGTGTCTAAAGTTCTACATTCTCACTCCTTTCGTGGATGTTAGTAAACTCATGAAAGAAGTGATACTATGGCACTTGCAAATCTGCTGGGGTGAACACTATGGAAATTGGATGTCACGTTGTATTCCATTACTATTGGGGATCATAGGGAAAACATGACGACCTTAGCTGACAATGAGAGTTAACTTTACAAGTTGTCTAATCGTTGTCAGTAGGGGAGCCAGGAAACTAAGTTAGGAGGGATCAAAGTGAACCAAAAATTAAACGTGGTGGAGTTTTGTATTTGTGTGTGCGTGTCCGTATCAGGGTCTGCTCTTTTGGTCTTGCTGTTTCTGAGGATGGTGTGGGAATATCTGTTTGTACTTTATTTCTTTAGTGACCTAACCCGATTACTTCTAATTTACAAATTAACTTTCTTTTAAGGTCATTTTTGGAGTGCGATGAAGTAAAAGCAGTGGTCAGCATTGGTTGTTGTTACAATTTGTTGTCGGAGGGAGGTGCTGACACTGTTGATTCTGAGTGTGGCTTTCCAATGAGTAATGGCATCAAAGATACTGATTTGTTTCTAGGAAAGAGTTCACGTGATCTTGCCTGTCAGGTTTGTCCAAATTACACCTCCGCTCGCGAAATTATTGTTTGATGGCAAATGTATGATCATCCCTTCCTGTGTTTTCTATAGCATTCAGAATCCGATTGTCTTGGTTTTTTATTTCCTAGAGTGCCGCAAGATGTAGAGGTTTAGAAAACGATGCCGGTCTTCACAATTTTGAGTTACATGCTTTTCGCGCTGCCTTCCAGATGGTATTTGTGCTCCTCTTCTTCTATTGCCGTTTCTATTTTCCCATTCCAAAAGTATCTCTATTTTATTTTATTTTATATTTTTTGGCTTTTTTTTTACTTTTAGTTTGACTGATCAGCTTTCAGTGTTATGAAGGTTCTTTTTCGATATTATCCAGAAACTTTGATAAGTAACCCTTCAATAGGGCGCCAAGGGAAAGCATTGCGTCGCCAGAGGAATCGAAGGATCCTGGAGTCTCATTTGCAACATGAGATCGACTTATCTAATTCCATGATTGAGGTAAACGCTCAGGAGAAAGGAAGTAGTGTTACCTACAAATGTGCTGAAGCACGAACAAACATGGATTGCGGTAAGCATTATTTTTTATTCTTGACTTTATTATTGCTTAGTTCGTAGTGATGGATGTAGGCATGGTTGTCAATCTCTTACGAGACACGAGATGTTTATACGATATGATAAATCTCGGAAGGATTTCCCGTGTATCGTAGCTGTGTCTTTATTTTGACCAAATATCGGTCAATACACGCCTGTGTCTTACGAAACGAGACGTACCATATATCGGACATGTATCACCGATATATATATATATTTAACTTTATTAGTTAAAAATTAAAATTAGAAATTAACAAATAATGAAGTAAGTCGATACTTCCATATCAAAAATTGAATAAAAAAACGTAACTCATTTTGGAAGCAAATCAATAAAATTATGTTTTGTATTCCTCAAAACAAAACAAAGGAAAAAACCTAGTTGTAGAGTTTTTAGATGGTTGAAAGAAATAAAAAAATCGATCAATTAAGAAGATTCAATTAGTTGCGAAGAAAAGAAAAATCAATTCATGTCGGTCGAATTTAGTGCTAATCGATTTGAAAAGACTATAAAACAAACTGATATTTGATCTGATTTGAGACTAATAAATTTGAGCCTGATTGAATTTGGAGCTAATAGAGTGGTTAGAAGAGAAAGGTTGAAGACTAAATCGCGTTAGGAGATAAAGCAACTTAATATAAAGATTGGGATCTTTGGTAAAAATTGATTAAGAAAAAACATACGGACCCAATGTATAACGTTTTCTAATGGTTTATGTAAGTGATGTTTGTGTTTTTCTACTATAATATGTCTATTTTTATTTTTATGCTATATTTATGTATCTCTAAGTGATATTTGTATTTTTATATTATAAAATGGTTATGCACTAAATACTTACGATACATGAAACGATACACAAAGTTATTAAAAACGATACGTGACCGAGACACGTTTTGACAACCTTGGAGGTCATGAAAGAAGTTTGGTGAAAGCACTCTGCAGGAAGGAAAACTTATGGCTAATGAGTATCACTGGGTTACCATTATTGGACTGTGAGATGATATCACAACTTTTACCAACCATATTGAGTGTACTTGGTAGGCAATATTCTTTCTAGTGCTTTGTGTTGAAGGAGTTGGTCAAATTCCTTCCATTCAACCCACCCTTAGTGATTTGTGTTCCACAGTATGGTCATTTGAAGCCTTTCATATAACATGTAGGGGGTGTAGACCAGGTTCGCTATCATTTAATAGGCCCTGATCTACGTTGAAAGTGTTCTGATTGGCAGAATCAAGTAATAAATATTATACAAGTCTTACAACCTCAAATACTTGTGAAACATGAGAAGAGTGTTGGATAACATGAGAGTCAGTGTTGCCCACATTTTATAAAAACTTAATATTGTTTGATAATTGGCTTTTTTTGGGCTGCAATTGTGTGTGTTTGGATTCTTGTTTGCAAGTTCAGGAAAAAAAAAAAGAAATCGTTTTAGTGTCTTTTTAAGCTTAAATTGATGTGGTGCTACAGTTATGACTTGTACCTGTTTACATCTACTGTATTGTTAACTTTTCGCCTTTTAAATCTGTTTGCTTTATGTTAGGACCGCAGTCTTTGCAGTTTCTGTTTGACCTTAATATTACCAGGCATAAATCATTTGCAGGTTAGGTTCCACCCTTTGCATCGTGACATCATTGCAAGTGGAAGCTTAGACCACGAGGTTCGCTTATGGGATGCTAACACCGGAGAGTGCATCCATTCGCGTGATTTTTGTAGTCATCTTCTCTGCTGTGATTTCAAACCTTCTTCTGTGGATCTCTTTAATGCTCTTTCTATATCATAGATTTTGATGCTGTTCTGTGTTCATATTTGCAGACCGACCCATTGCATCTCTTGCTTTTCATGCCCAGGGAGATATTCTAGCTGTAGCCTCGGGTCACAAGGTGGGACTGAGGATGTGCTCTTAATTGTTAACAACTATTTGTTTAGCTTGCTATCAATTTTTTTGACAGCTTACTTTGGAAATCTGCAGCTGTATATATGGCACTACAACAGGAGAGGGGACATGTCCTCGCCTACGATTGTGCTGAAAACTCGTCGATCGCTTCGGGCAGTGCATTTTCATCCTCATGGTGCCCCCTTTCTCTTAACTGCAGAGGTAAATTTCACATAGCCCAAAATATGGCTTCCCCCCTCTTTTAGTTGTTTCTAGAGTTGTAAGCCACCAACTCATTAAAAGATTAAGCTATTGAAAGTGGGGCAAATTACAGTTTACATCTTCAATACTCTCTCTCAAGTATGGCCTCATTCCATTGGTGAGTCAGATATGCAACAAAATTTTGACTTTGGGTCGCAGTGAGACTTTGAAACCAGTACTTAAGTATGGTGTATTTCCTTTGCTATATCAGAAGCTACATCTCAGTTAAAAGCTTAGCCAATGTTTTTTACAGCTTTGATAGTATTCGTACTTTCTTATGCTGGTTTGTAGGTCAATGATCTTCAAACATCAGATTGCTGTATGACACTCGCAATGTCACCAGGCTACCTACGGTATCCTCCTCCTACTGTTTATGTGGCGGATGTTCATTCTGGTCTTCTTTCTAATATATCAAATCAGCTATCTCCGCTGTCCTTACCATTTTTGACGCCTTCTATTGGTAGAGATGATGAGAGATTGTCTTTGTTGCACACTAGTAGAGATGTTGCTTCAACTAGTGCAGCAACCAGAGTGGACCCTTCTGCCTCTATACGACTCTTAACGTACTCAACACCGACAGGACAATATGAACTTTTGTTGTCCCATGTTGATCTGGAAGAACCTCAATCCAATCCTTCACTGGGAGAAATTGAAACTGATGATTCTCAGCCCGCTATTGAAGCTACCGAACATCAGTCTGAGGAGAGAAGTAATCAGATCTTCCCTTTTAGAGACTCAAGATATTGGGACCTACCATTCTTACAGGGGTGGTTAATGGGCCAAAGCCAAGCTGGCCAACAGACAGTACAAGCCATTGATGGCAGTGCTCGCGAAAATTTATCCACAAATAGAGAAACGGAAAATCCTACACATACGCCTTCAACAGCTGGCCATTCTGGAGTTGGGGGAAGATCTGGTCCTAGTCACTTGTCTGTACGTTCTCATATCCCAATAACAAGAACTGGTGAGGGAGCTGTTTCTAGTAACACGTTAAGAGATGACAATGATCTCCCATATTCTTTAAGCCGCATCCATTCTGAGCTTGCCACAACGTTAGCTGCCACTGCCACTGCAGATTTGCCTTGCACGGTAAAGCTTAGAATATGGAAATATGATGTCAAAGAACCATGTGTCCTTCTTGAAGGTGATAGATGTCGATTAACTATACCACATGCAGTACTTTGCAGGTATAGTTTTTTGGTCTTCTAAAATATAATGCTATTTTCTTTTGAGCTGAAATTGTTGATATTAGAGAGCTTATGTCAACTAACCTCAGATTTTGGAACTATTACGAGTATAGTTACGCATTGAGTTAGTAATTCCAATTTCACTCAAGTTGTATATATTGGTTTGGAAGTACTCATCTTTTTTTTTTTTTCTGTCTGTAAAGTTCTGATCAGATTACTTGTTATCTCTTCCTTTTCAAAGTTAAATATTTTGAATTTTCATTGCAGCGAAATGGGTGCCCATTTTTCGCCTTGTGGCAGATTTTTAGCTGCATGTGTTGCTTGTGTATGTCCACATTTGGAAGCTGATGCTTGTGTACACAACCAGGCACAACATGATTTAGCTGGACTTTCAACCTCACCAACACGACACCCTATCTCAGCTCACAAAATCGTGTATGAACTTCGGATATATTCCTTGGAGGAAGCTACGTAAGCTGAATTTTTTAAACTTATTTAAGTTGTTTATGTGTTTATGCATTTCTCCTTTTTTAGCTTATGCTCTTTCTAATGGACTTCCTTCTTTTATTTGCTTAGTTTTGGTAAGGTTCTTGCATCACGTGCTATCAGGGCTGCACATTGTCTAACTTCTATTCAGGTCAGTTCCGTCAAAGTGGTTTTTCATCCTTGTTCAATATGCTTCATTACCTGTAGTCAATGTCAAGTGTAGAAAACTTTATTGATTCTTTTTCTGTTTTATTTTTGTGTGAATCTAAAGTATGTTAATTTTTAGTTCATAAAAAATAGGTCTCCTTGGGAGTTCTTGCCGTGCTCTTACTTATTCTGGGGTTCACGCAGAGCCCTTTACCTACTCTGCTTTCACTTGTGATGCACAAATGATCATTACTTCACTCAAGCAGGATTGAATGAAAACCGAAGTTCATATTTTTGTTGTTCTTTTGGATCCCAGTTGAATACGATCCTAGTTTTTACACTGTCATAGATGGCATGCAATACTTCCTTGACTCTAGCCTACGATAGGACCCTTGTATGTGTCACAATAATAAGTTTCTTAGTAGTGCTTGCTTGGTTTATCTGACTGTCCACAATGTCTTTTGTTTCCGCTGGGTTACAAGTTTATTACTTCGTATAAACTATGTTTGACAATGGCGTTATTTTTCTTGTATCGCCAGTTCTCCCCAACTTCGGAGCATCTGTTGCTAGCTTATGGCCGTCGCCATGGTTCGCTTCTTAAGAGTGTTGTGATTGATGGAGAGACAACTATTCCAATTTACGCTGTTCTTGAGGTAATAATCTGACCTTGGTATTTGTTTATGCATGTTCTTTTCTTGGTGGTTTTAAGACTCATATTCAAAACTCATAGCGTATTTTGTAGTTGGATGTGTTTGTGCCAATATCTAGAAATTGAGAATCTCTTTCTGACAATCAGCTTCTTATTTACCTCCCAGGACTATAGAGTTTCTGATATGGAGCTCGTGAGAGTTCTTCCTAGTGCTGAGGATGAGGTGAACGTAGCTTGTTTTCATCCTTCCGTCGGCTGTGGTTTTGTCTATGGAACAAAGGTGAATAATTGAAAACTCGTTATTTTTCTGATTTTCATGTGTTTTGGTTTAAAAAGTATCCACTCATATTTATTTCTTTGTTTATAAATATCCAGGAAGGGAAGCTCAGGATCCTTCAATCTGGAAGTTCTCATAGCAGGAATTTCCCTCCATCTACTATTCTTGACGAGCATATGCTTGAGGTAGATCAAATTCTTGTCTACCATTATTATACCTTTTCATTGTGTGTTTACTTTTGCAGCTACTCCTGAGAATGGAATGTAAATAGTAATATGGCTATGTTTATTCGTTTCTGCATTCAGATAGCTTGACGCAGGATCATTCTGCTTTTACTTTTCCTTCCATAATGTGCCTCCAAATCAGTAGGATGAAATTATTCGGACAAAGTTGGGGCATTCAAATTACCTTTCAATTATTTTTTGGTAAATTGGAGGCCGCACCGGGGGAGGGGGGAGTTGAACCTGGACCTCCTACTAAGGAAGTGGGATTCTGGCCCCTAGGTTAGCCCTGGTGGTTAAATTACTTTTCAGTTATAATCAAGTGTGAGTGTGTTCAAAGGTTGTGCAGGAAGGGATAGAAAATTTTTAATGAAGTCTTTAATTGCAGTTACGGTTCATTATCCTTATTTTCTGACCTTGTATCTTTAATTTAAAACACTCATCAGTGTCTTCTTAGTAACCAAACTTTTAGTTTTCTCAACCAAATCAAAAGATATTCATGAGAAATGAAGTGCTGGAATTACCGAGGAATTGCAGCTTAGCATTTCTTGATGTTAAAGTCTTGAAATCTGGCCAGTAAAATAGATGGTGTTCAAGTGTGTAAAATTGTAGTTCGGATGACAAGGACCATGTAAAATTTGAACATTTATTTCCATGCTAAGACCTATTCACTTGTGGAAATCATAGTTCATTTTTTCATTTTCCTTTTTACTAGGTCCCATCGTACGCTCTAGAGTACTAGGGAAGACTGATGACTGTCGACAGATATGTACAATCCTGTTCAGATGGTATGTTTCTCTTTCCCCTTTCCCTCCTTTTCCTATTTCTAGATGCCTTGTTTTACATTGTTTGATGGTAGTATTGTATCAAACATGTGTAGAAGAATGGAAGTTTTTTTGGTGTTCGACATTCATGCATGAGTTTTTCTGTTACTGCGGGGGTGCTTGAGTGAACAGCCATTTTGTTCTTCCTGTTAGTTCTTTTCTGAGACGTGAATGAGCGGTCTTGCAACAGGATTGTCACAAACTCATTCACGGACAGAACCTGTTCATAGTTAGAAGTATAAAGCAAGTCAAGTTTGAGTAGTTTACAGCTTGGCCTTTAAAATCTTGGCAGTTATGCATGTTGGGTTTTGCTCGGGCTGCCTTTTTTGGCTAATGGTGGTTTTAATACGCACAGGCCCATAGTTTAGTCCCTTCACAGTTGTAGGTAAATCTGCTCTTTACAGGTCTCATGCCCCGAATGATTATCTAGTGATTAGTCATGTGCTTTATTGCTGAGCGACTTAGACTGAAGATGGACGTATTACCCGCTATAGTTGCTACTCTGCTCAATGGTTGGATATGCTCGATCAGTTTTCTGGGAGGGATTTGTTCTGTTTTGGGGGGATGCTAGCAACACATGTTTTGACTCTCCTCATAATATCATGGTCTGGAGATACTCCTGGCTTATTGCCCTGGTTATACCCGATTGCCTTTTTAATGAGGCTTTCGGTATCGACCTACCTGGTCTTCCGGTCCCAACACCTACAAGAACCCGTTAAGGGAGCCCTTATAGGTAAGGGGGCGTGGATCGTTTCTGGTAAAAGAAATTATAAAAGTGAATATAAATAATCTAACAATGATCTAGGAGAGTGTGAGAACCTTGGAACATGTGTTGCCAGTGCTCCCCTTTGTTTTTACTGCTTGACCATATGTTGACAGAGGGAGCGACATTTGGATAACTTTGCATGGGTAGTCTCATGACAATACAGCTGCCTTTTAGAGCATTTTGAATTTGGATCTAGTTGGTCCTATACCCCATATTTATCTTATTTTTGGTTTAATACGTGAAAGATAAATTCCAATTGTATGTGCTCCCAATTGCTGTTCAAGAATTTATGTTTTCCACTTTTGTCAAAGAACTAAACTAGTAAAATACTTGTGAATTACACAAATATTCGTTGGAATTTGGTTGGAGTTGTCAAGTTTTGAAATCCATGAAATTAGTTCAACATAAATATGAAGTTTAAAATAAAATGCACGCACCTTACATGGCAATGACCCACGGCCAATTTTGATTCTAAATGACTTGGACCGATTCAGTGTGTCATATAGTGGAATATAAAATATACTGTTACAATTGAAATGAGAGCAACAAACTTGAGAGTAGACCAGATAGAGACTATTAACACAAGTTTTTGTCCCCTAACATATCGTTTTTGTTGTCAGGTGATGACAAGGTACGTTTCATTCCGATATCCAACTCAAAATGATCAAGGACCAATACCAGTGTTTCTTTTTTTCTTCTTTCAAGTTTTCAGCAAGTTCTTGATTTGTATTTAAACTGGGTATTCCATTGCCGAGGTGGCTTTAGATTTGTGTTGTATGCGTATCGGGAAAGTATCATCTGCACATATGTACAGATGCAGACGGATGAATGAAGATCCTCTACGATACCCATGGCCTATTGTGCTTTCGACTGACGGGACTGACAATGGTGTGGGGCCCGCATCATTTATTCGCGGGGCCCACATTCGGGTCGAAGCAACAGGTCTTAAAGAGGGGTAGAAGATCTCCGAGTCCAAAAGGATGAGCTTGTGGTGAGACGAGCGTCGCCTTTTCTAGGGTTTCGTCGACCTAAAAATTTGTATACATGGATTTAAGATTTTTATTTCGTTGAGTTTTGCAGACAGGGCTTGCATCTGCTTGTTGCAACACTTCTGTGGTTTGATTGTAAATTTTGAACTTGATTTCCAGACAAGGTAAGAGCCAAAAAAAAAAAAAAAAGGAAGAAATGAAAACATTTATTCCTCCTCCCTTTTCCTCTCTTTTTATGTTGGTCTTTGTTTCTAAATATTAGTGAGTTTATCCAATTTATGTGAAAATAACCGACATCTTTATTCTTGAAGCAGAAAAAAATATTAAACTCGTTACATTAATGGCTTGTTTGGTTGTTACTTATAAGTACTAAATTTTTAGTTTTCTGGTTTAAAATTTGATAATATTTAGCTGTTTAGTTTTTAATCTGAGTTTATTTGTTGTTTTGGTCTAAATGAGCTGGAAGTTCTATAGTGAATATATTCAATTTTTTTCGAGTTTCGTACCTTATTTATTTCAATTTTATTTTTGGATTGTGGTAGTGTCAGCGGGCTGCACGTTCATTCGGGTCGTTTGATGAAACCAAATATAAATAGTAGGGGTCGAATAATAATTACGAGAAACTTAAAACTATTAGAAGGGACTTTAAGTAGTAATTTATTCAATAATACGAATGTATGTCTGTATGATAAAGAAAATTCCAATAAGTGCCCGTGTAATAAAGAGGTAGCAATTATTATCTAAAATAGAAATATTTTTAAATATTTATCCAACAGTGCATGCCAACTACAGGCCTTTGCAGATTGCACCACCAATTTTGAGTTCATTACAATTTTTACGTATTTGTCAAGGCAAGTGGCGAGACAATGAGACCATAAATTGAAACGAAAGGTTTGAAACTGTAATGTATTATTTTTAACTGCACAAATTTGTAATTTACCCAAATTGCTTCCAATATATTACTTCTTTCTTTGCTAAAAATATGTTTGATTTTATTTTTACTTGAACTAAAAAAATTTAATTAATGCAGAATTAAAAATTAATTTTTAATTTTTCAAAAGTAATCTTATTAAATGAGAATTGTTTTTTTAAATGTAAGAATATGACTTTAATCGAAGTATTTCAGTAAAGTTGATTTTTGTCATGATTTGTAATAAGCAGATATATATTGGCAGGACTAAAACGGGGAAAGGGTAAATTATATACTTTTCCCCAATGTGGTTCTTGAATATTTCAGAATATCTCTTAAGAAATCTAAAATTACATTTTACCTCTATGTCAAAATACAAGTTTGACTTGCATGGAAAAAGACCATTTTACCCTTCATTTAAATATCATATTTTATTTATTTTGAAGTTAATAATTATGAAAATTAGAGAAATATATAACATTTTTAGGAAAATATTTTTTTATATATGATATGAAACTATACAACTATTTTTTAAGAAATTTTAAAAAAATAGAGAATAAATATTACATAAAGGATAATTCGGTAATTTAAAGAGTAACTTATAGTCCTTGAAGCTAATTTTTACTTTTCTCCCAAAACTTTGGGTGCAAAGTGCAATGAACACACATACCTCAAAGAGGGACAACGTAATTTCGTATACCATAGGGGGTATTTTGAAATTTTCAGAAACCTCAGGGGGCAAAGTGTAATTTACCCAAAATAAAGTAGTTGGGTTATTCATAATTTATGGAGTTGAGAGTAGTGCCAAAACAACACCCATTTAATCCACAAAATTTGAACCCAATCAATCTCTCTCTCTCTCTCTCTCTCTCTCTCTGTTTTGGGGTGTGATAAAATCAAAATGGGTTTTGAGCAATAGATATTCTCAAAGTACAGATGCATTAACTTGAAGGTACAATTTAATAAATGCATATTTATGAGAAGTCAAAGTATAATTTCACAGATTTAAAATTTAAGATTTCATATGTTGCACAAAGGAACTGCAATTCTGTAAGCAATTAAGATATTAAAACTGAAAAACACTAAAAAAAAAAAGAGAGAGTTTTTACCAGAGGTATAGAAACATTATTGCAATTCATGAATGTCTGAAATTTGTGATACACACAAAGCATTTTTTAAGATAATTTAGGATATACTAAATGGCATGGCATGGCATGGCATTAAAACTCATTGCTATGAGTTGCTTTCACTAAAGAGGTGGTTTGGTTACAAATTCTGGGGACTATTTCTTTAGACCAAGAACAAAAAATATTCGATGGATAAAAAATCAACGTAAAAAGTGAACTTGTCGACTTTTAAGAAAAAAGTAAAAATAGGCTTAAAAGTTGCAACGGAGGAAACCCATCTTGCTGTACAAATGACATACAAGCCATTTTTAATTTTTTTTTAACACTAACAAACACCCAGGTATCAAAATTTAAACTTCATTAGGTTTAAAATTAACTTGCTCATAACCAGGCTTCACTACCACACACAATACCAAAAATGCCCCTTAAACCGACACCAAAATTCCACATTCGCTGCGCAAACACGATTTCAAAAACCAAAGCAGGGACTGAAATTATAACAACAAAAAACAGAAGAAACGTAAACAAAAACAAGGGACATCAAAGTTTGCTCGAAGGGCAAATTTGGAAAAGCATTATTAGAACACGAAACCGTTTGCTCCATTTCTGCGGCTAGCCCCCTTGTGATTACGCCTAGACGAAGAAGATGATGATGAAGATTGAGAGCTCGTTTTCGGACCTTTAATGGCAGCCAGTGAACAATTCTCTCGGTTAAAACCACTGTTAGTATTGTTATTAATTTCTTCTTCGTCCATGAGGATTTGGTTGCATCGACACTCCACGCTACAAAATGCTCTGTCGCCTCTGTAATGAGAAACAACAAATAACGGCATGTATTTTGAATGCACGTCAAAAGTTCGACTACTATCACAAGTGATGATATGGCGAGCATAAGGCGTTCAATCACGATAAACATGCTACCGCAATGCAATAACATGTCAATAATTTTATTGTAACGACTAGCATGTAGTTTTGTTGTGTGTGTGTGTGTGTGTGTGTGTGTTTACAACTCCTGTAATTTCATACGGAATGTTTGTCAAAAACAAGACATAAAAAGAAGAAAAGAAAAGAAAATGAAATCACTGTCTCTAGAATTTCCCCACACGAAGTACATTATTTCTATGTATATGATCCAAATTCATAAAGTGATAAGAGTCACAGGCTAAGGACAAATAGATTGCATGATATTAATCAATTGTTGATGTCATTTTTAGTATTCTTTTTATTTTTCTGTTGACTATAATAGCTCATAATTGGTTATCACACATGGTATGGAAGTAGCCTTTCTTATTTATTTATTTAGTTATTTATTTTATTTTTTATTATGATGATTAGTTTTTTTTTAACAGATTCTTTGTATGCAATGGTGCATTGCTCCAACTGCAGAGAATAACTAATTAACCATCTCTCTTATATATGGGCAATAAAATTATGGTTCTATATGGTCAGTGAATAAATGCAAGCCATATTTCATAGTATTTGATTATTTGTGTATAAAGTGCTACTACTAGAGTATTATTTATTTTTTAATTTCAAAATCCAAATAGGAGTGCATGCATTAGCAATTTAGCATGTCATATATTATTGCACACTAAATTGTTGCAGTAAGGTCCATACTATAAGTACTACTACCTTCTTTTGTATCAATTATAGAAAAAGAAATTATATATCTTTTTTCAATCAAAATTTAAGAACCTGGCCTACTGGAAACATAGAGTAGAGCATTAAATCACAATAAATGTATAATCTACAAGTAATTTTTTTTTTCACGTTAATTTTGTTTTTGCTTTGTCTTTTTTCACGTTAATTTAGTTTTTGCTTTGTCTTAAGCATGGTCATAATCAGTCATAACAAAAACAAAAGTTAAAAAAAAAAGGCAATTATCACCAACATGTTTATTAAAGGCTCGATCGCAAAATTTTTTTCATATAACTATTGGTTAAGACTGATAAAAGATTTTTTTTTATATAAGCATTTTTTTTGGGTATATAAGCATTTTTAAAACAACAAAAATATTTACAGATAATGAGAGATTATTCTAATAAAGTAAAATTTCCCCAAAAATTATTTGTCTTTAAATGGTACACGGACAATCATATACCGAAATTTTACATCGTTATTTCTTAAAAAAAAAAAGAAGAAAAAAGAAGAAAAGATCAATATACTAAGTACTTGATCACATATACTTTAATCTCTCTCTGTACCATTATTACAGGGCTACGTTTTTTTTTCACTTGTATCAAAAAAATATATTTAATAACGATCTATAAATTAATTATATTGCTATTCTTTTAAAAATATTTTTCATTAGGAATAGTTTTTAATATTATAAAAAAAAGGTAGGTGCTATAAAAAGTCACCTATAATAAAAAAAAATTATCCACGTACTTTTTGTAAAAAAATAAATAAATCCATATATTGAGATTAACGAAAAAAGAAAAAAACGACAGAGCGAGTACTTTTTTTTACAGTAGATAATAATTTTCTGCATCTGTATAACTACTAGTAAATAATAATGAACTAAAAATAAGATCTAAGGGTATTTAAGTAATTGACTACAAAGTAATAAGTGTAACTTTGGCTCTTAACTTACTTGTACATGTAGATATCTTTTCCGGCCAACAGTTTCCGGCTACAAAGAAAACACCGGTCCAGAAACCCGGCCGCCGGAGAAATCCTCCGAAACGGCGGCGCCGGCGCCGGAGCAGTGGGCTTAGTCATAGTCACTTTGCTAATAACTTGTGGGTTATTTTCATTTTTTCCACTACTATTTTTTTCTAGTACTATGCTTAGCCCCACCATACTCACACTCTCACTAACATATATATATTTATATTTATATGTGTGTGTATATATATATATATGTAAGAGTGGTGGTGGCGGACGGCGGAGGGGGTATATGGAGAGAGGGAGGGAGAGAGAGAGAGAGAGAGAGTGGAGTAATAATGAGGAGGAGAAGGATCTAACTGCTAGTGCTGGTTGAGTGCCACGTATACCTTCGGACAATTATTTTTGTTTTATTATTTGCTGCTTTTTATTTAAAAGAAATTTGTCCTCTTCTGCCCTTGGTTTTGGATTGAAATTAATTTTTGGTATGTACGTACCCAACAAAAAAAATATAAAGTGTGTGTGTATATATATATATATATGTATGTATGTATGTATATATTATATCGATGATCCGTAATGTAAATATATGATTAGGACTGTATACTTTAGAGACGAGAGATAATTTTTGTAATAAATATTAAGTCACAAATTTTATGCAGCAACGGTTTACAAGCAATTTATAACTGTAACAAGCTCATTAATTTTGTCCCATAACCATATATGATGTACTAAACTAGAAAATTCAATTCATTCATTTTTTTGCTTTATTGTTTTGTGTAATAGTAGTAACGGTGTGTTTAGGAATATATTCATTTCGCTCTCTTTTAACAGATATTTTAGGTGTTGACACATAAATTAAAAAATATATATTTATGAAAAATATGGACTAAATCATCTATGCATTGTGAGTAGATGGGTATTTTGGAGGATTGAAATTATATATGGTTTTCATCTTGTTATTTTGTACAATTACCAAAAAAATATTGTTATTATTTTTTTAAAATGATTAGTGTGATAAATTTAAGCAATTTATAAAGATCGCGATAGTATTTTCCGAAATTTATTTGAAGATAGAAAAAATAATTTTTGTTAACCAAAATTTTAATAAAATATTATTTGTATAAATTAATACCAAATAAATTTTAAAAAATACTACCACAATCTTTATAAATGACTTAAATTTATTACACTAATCATTTTGAAAAAAGATAATAATATTTTTTAACAATACAAAACAACACGATAGAAACTGTGTATAGTTTCAATCTGTCTTTGGAAAATATGAAAGTTTCTAATGAAAAGGGTAATTTGCATAATTTATCAATTTTTACCCTCGAAATTGTGAAATATTATATATTATTTTATTTAAAAACCACTTACAAAAGATCGAAAAAGTATGTGGCAGCTAAAGTGTTACACTCCTTCAATTATTTGTTTTTCTCCATCTTATGAAACAATCCCTTTTAGTTAAAATTATAGCAATGGTTAGAAATTAAATTTATTGTTGTCCGCATTTGTTATTACAATTTTATGGCCTCAATAGTTGCAACTTTCAAGTGATAAATTGACAATGTGCTATTATTAGTATGTGCTATTATTAGTATGTAATTATATTGCAGCTTGTAATTTATTTTTTCATGTTTTTTATTCAAAAACTTAACAACATTTGGTTATTTTACTTTTAAGTTGATCTTATTTATTATTTTGATTTAAATAATTTAAAAATTGTAATCCAACTTTTTTATAATAAAAAATAAATTAACTTATATTATTAAAAACTACAACCAAACAAATCCCCATCGCTATGGAATTTAATTAATTTACTACATGAAGTGGCTCGGTTTTTCGTCACTTGTATGACCCGTTACAAATTCTCATGTATTATGATTAGAAATAATTGTATTTATACTGCACTGGAATAATTGTCACGATTCGTAATTACGATGTTATTATATTCCTAATTAAATTTATTTATATTTATCGTTATTCACGACAATTTTTATTATCTTGGCGCTTGTAACGCTCAATTTATAATGCATCAAATGGTGACACGTGTATTAACACTGGTCGCCTGCACGTTATTTTTTATTCAACAATATCGATATTTGTTAATCTTAAATAACTATTATATTATGATCATAAAAAATGACATATTATATTATTTTCTGATGCAGTGTACTCAGATAAAACTTAATATCTAAGTAATGTACACAAGAAAAAAAAAATTGAAAAATGCAATGGAGATTGAATGATGTGTGAACATGTCTTCTAACGAATACGAAGGTTCTTAAAAATGACCTTTTTTTTCTAATTATAATTATATAATAGTACGTTTGAAAAAATATAGATATTTATTTTCCAATCCATGTAAAAATTTATTTAAGTGATTTTCCACTGTGCTGATGTCATTACCATGATAAGATTTGACTTGGAACATGTTACACTTGGATCATGTTTGTCACCAAAGAGTGACTCCAATTTTATTTTATTTTTAATGTTCCTTTTTGGGGGCTAAAATTAAAATCTACTCAAATGGAAGAAAATAAAGGAAAATTTTCAATTCCATGATCCCCATTTTAATTAAAGCAACTAATTATATTTCTAAAGAGTTATTTGTACTAATAAGGATAATTTTACTATAATATATCAAAATCACGTGTTTTGAATATACAAGTTAAAAAATGCTAATAATATTACCAATAGGATGATTTTTTCTTTCCCTCTCTCTCTCTTTAAGCTGTTTTTATAAGTCAATAACTCATTAATAGTCTCTAACTTCCGCATCTCCTGATTAAATTTATTTAAGGTAGTTGATATCATAGAAGTCCCCATGAATGCAAAAGTAAATGTTAGCGACTTGGTGCTTCTATTTTGTTTTATTTTTAAAATGTACCTAATAATATTTAGTAAATTATAAAATATATATTTTTATATGCTTCTGTTTTTTTTTGGTTGCTTTCTAAAGGTACTTTCAAAATTGATTTTTTTTCTATCATTAATTACCTAAGTGATCTCGATTGTATTTACTGTAGTCCCTATACATGACCATACATGTATTTTTACAATAAAAAAAATCACTTTACCAAACAAAACACTACTTATCTAATAAGCAGCTTCTATAATTTATTTACCAATCACTATGACTATGTACCTGCTTTTACAATCAATTTTTAAAAATAGACTTGAAAAACATTTTATAAAAAATATTAGTTTTTTTAAACTAGACCTTACTCTCTCCATTCTTTCTTAAATGCTTCTTGCAAAATATAAATATCCCTTTCGTAATTTTAATATAAATAATTGACAAATTATCAAAATTGTCCTTACATTACTAAGTGAGAATTAAGAACAATAAAAATTGGTTAGACGTTATCATGGGGTGCCTTTGTTCTCCCTTAACAAGGGACAAACTTGTCTCCTGGTCAAGTAACAAACCCTTTAAGTTAATAGTGCTATTTTACAATTTTTGTACTTATATAGTGTATATATAATAATTTGACTGCCCTTTTCAATAAATTTCAACTTTTTTGGGAAATCATTTTGCAATAACCAGACATACAAAATCTTATATTTGGAGTGGTTTAAAGTTTGGTCGCAAAACTTACAAAATCTTACATTTAAACTTTTAGTGATCATGACCACGTCTTCTAAGGTACAAAAGGTGGTTCAATAAATTAAAACATGTAATTAGTCAACTATATCTTGGGAAATAATTTACTACACAAATACTAATATGCTATAAGCCGATCTAAGACTAAACGAGCCTAGAATGTTATGCCCGAATGCGACCTGAAGTAGAATAAAAATTACAATTTTCTAATATCTCGCTAGCGAATTTAAACATTAAATAGGAAACGATTTATTAGGGACCATAATGCCACTTTATAACCATTTTTTTTGGTTTGATTTGGGTATTACTTTTTTTATTATTATTAAACAATCTATAGCCTATACCATACTAAACTTTTACACAAGATTTTAACAAATAAAAATTAAGGGAAAAGTTGGCCCTCCCCATCTTTAGTTTCATGTTGTGATATACGCGCACACATAATTGATAGCAAGATCCTACAACTTAATTTTGAGTCACAGAATCTTGATCTAGTGGTCCAGATTTTTTTATAATATTATTTATTTATTTTTTAAATTATAAATTTTAAAAATTTTAACCATTGGATCAAAATCTTGCAGCTGGTTTTTTGCAGCAGCAAACCCCACCCCACCAGCACACACGCACACT
>MKEJ01009054.1:0-15150 GCA_001753735.1 Embelia ribes
ATTTTAATATATTTTTTTTAAATTTATAAATTATTTCTGATGGATTTATCAATGGATAATTAATTATTAAATATAATAATTTATTTTTCTAAAAATAAAAAATGTAAATTAATTTTATTTTCTATATAATATTTACTTTTTTATAATAAATTAATATAAATAAAAATACAATTAGATACAATATTTATTTTTTTATTATTTACCAATGGATTTTTCAACTGATATTTAATTATTCGTTGGTAAATCTATTGTTAATTAATAAATAATAAATTAATAAAAATAAAAAATACAATTAGATATAATACTTTATTATTATTATTTACCAATTTATCTGTTGAAAAATATGTTGGTAATTAATAAATAATAAATTATTTTAAATAAAAAATTTTGAATAAATATAATTTTTAATTTTTTATAATGTACCAACAGATATTTAATTATCTGTTGTAAAATCTATTGCAGAGTCTTCGCAAAACCCTGCCGACTGGTTTTCCTAATGTAAATCTGCGACGGAAAGTTGTCACAATAACAATCGCAATCAGCTGCACCTCATCGCAATTTCCGTTACAAATTTATCTATATAAAGTGTATAAACCATACATTTTATTATTTCGTTTGCCTCCCTCTCTCCTTCAATCTCTATATATATATTTCTCTCCCTTAGCTCCTTCGTGTACAACCATTGGCCTTGTCACCAATGCTAGTAATTGTGCCCCCTCCGTTTACAGTCGGACCAACTGTTGGGATACTAGTGCCACCCCCACACAGTTTCTCTATCTATATATATATATATATATATATATATATATATAGTGTGTGTGTATAAGGGTTTTAATTATCGGTCGTTACCATTATGGAATGTTGTTACGTAATGGTTTTGCTAGTACCCGAAACCGCTACGGGCCGTTACGAAGGCAAGAATGAAATTCACAGTGGTAACGGCCTTTACGTCCGTTATATCGGCCGTTATGGCTGTTAAAAAGATCAAATAAAATTAAAAAAATAATAATAATAATATTCGGAGAATTAGACACAAAACATTTATTATGACAATACGGAAATTATTCATCAAATAATTTATAAGAGATCAAAAAAAAGTAAGTGGTCAAAAAGTGAGTAATCCTATAAGAAGAAGTGACTGATTCAATGTTAAAGCTAAATTTTTGCAAAAAAAAATTAATAATGCATATTTAAAATATAAAAGTATTAAGAAATGTATTTTTTTTTTTTTATAGATTATTAAAAAATTTTAACATGAAAGACATAAAAAGTATACGATACTATTAATAATGTAATTTTATGGCAAAAATAGTGCATGATTTTTAAGTCGAGTTGAGTCGAGCAAAATTGAAATTTTTTTTTAGCAATTTCACCTTTCGCAACTGTTACGCTACGGTTGTTACACCCAGAAACTGTTGCACCGCCATCGTTACCGTTAAATAACCGCCACCGTTATTTAAAATCTTGACTATTTAGAAACTAAGGTTGTATTTGTTCTTAGGAAAATGGGGAAACATCAGCAAATATGGGGGGGGGGACTTCGAATATTTTTTTCAACAAAAAATATCTCCTCTGGAAATTAATTTTCACCAAAACAAAGGTTAACGCTCAACGTATTTACAAGAAAAGGAAAATTTGTGGATACTTAGTGTGAAACATTCAAAGGTTTATACCTAGTCTTGAGTACATATCTACCTTGAATCAAGGACAAAACTAATTTAGACACTAAATTAGGCTAAAGAGTGCAAAGACTCAAATTCTTCAAGATTTCCCTTCTTTTTCACTAAGATTTATCACTTTTTAATCAATATCACCCTGCAGTTTGCCCCCTCAAAAGTGTATTTATTTATTCACTTTTATTCCTTCAATTAACAATATTTTGATTTCGTCCGAGCTTAATTTTTCCAGACAATATCTCACACCATTGTGCAAATGTTGATTGCCCAATGGAGAGAGATAGTTCGTTAGTTTTAAAAGATTTGAGATAAGAGAATTGAAAACCAGCTTCTCGAATTTCAACTTATAATACATGATTAAAATATGAAGATTAACGCTTCGGTGAAGATAATACCATGTAAAGAGTAAAGGCTCGTCTAGATTGTTGATGACATTCACATGTACAAAATCATTGGTGGTGGCATTGATAAGGGGCCCTGGAAACTTTCCATTGATGGTGATTACCTAACCATATATATATATATATAAAAGAAAAAAAAAAACACAATGAAAACATGAAATTTTGGCGACATAGTCGTTAGCGTCAAATTACTACAGTTCGACGTGCTTTAAAGGCAATCACTTGGCTCACAATCAGGCATTCAAAAAAGAAAATTAAAATCTTCAAAATATAAGACAGTCAATTGCCTTAGTGCAACCCCAGATCAATGAAAAATCATAGGGCTATCTCACAAGAAGACAGCATGAATTTTTGGCAAACATATTAAAATTCCATCTGATCATTGAAAAAGTTATATCCCCACTGTCTGATTGAGAAATAGTTGATTGACTTAGATAACACATGGATCAATAAAGATCCGAGAAGTTATCTTAATGTAGTCGACGGCGATTATGGCAAAATAGCAAATAAGTGGTAAGGGTTACATACAGATTGCTCAACTGAGGCAGGATTAATAGTGTTGTCAAGGGCCACATTCCACTCTAAGTAAATATCAATCCCACAAGCTATATTGAAGATAATTGAAAGCAATGTCACATAAGCTATAAGGCCCTTGCATAAGCCAAATAAGGCCATAGATAGGCAAAAAATTGGATGAAAATATTGTGCCCCTTAATTTCTCTTTATGGCACTTGAAGATGGAGAGAGTACTCTTGTTTTTATGCTCCTATATAGAGAGAGGGGTGGAAATTCTTAAGTGGTGATAAACAAATTAATCATCAAAAATTAATAACTTTGTAAAGTAGCCGGCAGATCAATATATTCTTAATATCATCCATATGGCTTGTTTAAATTTATTAGTTGAATGTATCAAGGTGTGGGAAATTTTATCTCATGTCTAGTTATGCCTCGGAAATTTAATTAAAATTAATTTTCTTTTGGTACCTTATATCATAAACTCTACTTATACATTTTACGATACATAAACTGTTCCAAATCAGGATAAATGAGGAGAATTGTGGTATGTTAACAACCAACTATTAAAAACAATCACACCACATTAAATGATTAAATGATGATATCTTATGCCAGATGACTAGTGGTTGCTCGGTAACTAATGGACTGAAAATGATCATTTGTTTAATTTGTTTTTTTTTTTTATGAAGTGCAGAAACTAAACAGCTTTGAGTTATTATTCCTTTAGGGTTTTCAGGACGTTGAGAAAAAAACAACGTGTTCGGATTTAAAACCAATGCAATGTAAAGTTAATTATATACAGATGTGAATTTAATTTTTACATTAGATTGAATGGTATTTTATGATTATAATATCACTTGGTTTTAGGCATTGCAATAAATAAAGTGATTTTTAGTTTTTTTTTAATGTTTTCGAGGCGTTAAGGGAAGATCAGTCTCTTCAACATTAAAATTAATGAATGGTAAAAATTCTCTTTGGCGAAGCAACAAGCTTTTGATGAATTTAGGCTTATGCATGCCACTCACGAGCGTCGTGGCCAACTTCTACTACGTTTTTAATGACAATCGAGGTAAGGGCTTGTTGACCTTCATAAATTACCATTTAATTTCAGAACCAATCATGTTTGTAAGCCATAAACAAACCGGATACTCGAGTTTATTGACATTTTATGTAAGAACAAGCCATGTGTTTCACGAAGTCCTTGATTTTCCTTCAAGAAGCAACTATGCATATGACAAACTGACACATTTGAATACTTTTGGGAGTAAAATTTTAAGATTTGAAACTGGGATAAGCAAGAAAACAACCCATCTTCAATCTGAATAAGGCAATCAGTTGACTGATTGTCACTTAACAGTTGACTAATTGCTAAGGATAGTTTCAATACTAAACTACATGTGGTATTTTTCAGTCGTATACCTCATTTTGAAACCTGATAGCGAGAATATAGTTGAGACTAGGCTGGGCCAGCACCGTTCATAAGGAGGAACTGAGTTTAAGGCTTAAATAATCGCATTAAAATCAACAAGTACAAGTTAGTTACGGGTAATAGGCCCTACGATAATTAATATATATTCTTGTGTGTTATTGTGTGTTGGCGTGCAAGTTTGTGAGATGTATTGATGTGCTTTGGCTTTTAAATTTGTATGGCCTATATGCGAATAAAAGTTTGTATGAGATTAAGTATGATTGTCGTAAGTAAATTGGCGTAATAGTGAATTACGTTGTGCATTGGCATTTGTGTGAGTTTGTAATATTTGTTGGGAACGCAGGTGGAATTTTTGAAAAGATGTGGCATTTTTTAGATGAATATGGAGTTTTTATAAAAATAAAATTTCGGGCATGACAGGCCATTTTTCGAAAACTAAAATTGGTGCACTTGGCATATTGTACCAGAGCTGGGGACAGACCATCATTTAAGTATCACACGAGTCTTTTGTGGGGCTCAAGGTATGGAAGGGCACCCATATGTAAATCTTTATGCATAAAGTCTTGGGGTACGTATTTCGGAGTTGGCGTAAAGTGTTTCCCAGTATTACACCCGAGATATGAGTTACTTCAGTATATGTTTTAAGATGTATGGAATTCTATAGCGTTGTATTTTGTATCTTTTACATACTTTAATTAACGTAATGAATATTGTTTGTCAACTAATCCCATTTTCTTGTTGTTTATCAGCCAACAAATAAGGGATATGAAGCAGCATGTGCATAAGGAGTCAAAAGATGACATCGCAGGTGGAACAACTCCCCATCTGAGCTCAAGTTGGTTCGTCAGTATGGTCGTTATGTAATCGTATTTCAAGAGCATGTGTTTGAAAACTTATGAGCCCTTTTTCATAAAATAATTTTTGCATTTAAAGGCATACTTTTATAAACCAATATACTTGTATTATATATATATGATTATACTGTTGTTTAGCTCATTTATTTTGCATGATGCATTGTAAGGTCAGTATTGTGGGTAGCTTTAAGCTTTGGCCTTGTGTCGAATAAAATAATATTTTTCTAAAATCTTATGTGCCCAGGTCCTCAGATTTCAGGGGCGTGACAGGATGGTATCGAAGCTAACCGGGTTGTGAAATTTTGGTCAAGATGGGGTGGGTGCATACATGTAGAGGTGTGAAGGCGGCTTCAGGATAAGTTGCATATACGAGCATTAGTGGTATTTATAACATCACCTTAACACTGTATAAGATAAAATGAGTTAAGAAACTAGCACACGGTTAAGGTATATAATATGTGATTTGTTGTGAGCGACCTTTGGATGGTAAGCCAAGATGACTTCTAAACCCATACTAGAACAGTAGGAGACACATTTTTAGTCTATAATGGGGGTAGAACCTTGGAGAGAATCAAACTGCTCAATTGCCAGAATGTTGTGCTATGTATGATTGTACAATAAGGAAGAATGTAGATGTGTAATGATGTAAGTATAAATAAGAATACAATTAGACGTAAGAAGATAAGTACCCCTATAAAAATGAAATCTCTAGGCATTTGAAGTACTATCTTTGTCTATAAATATAGTGATGGAGCAAGGAGATAGACATGATGATTCCCCTCAACGTAGCCTCTTTGGAGAAAGACTTCATCCGGAAAATGTACCATCAAGAAGACGCCCTCATACTCGTTCCATTTCCCACTTGCTATGACAACAAGTTATTCCAGTGAATAATGATAAACTATCCTCACATTCAGATAACCAGAGTGAAGAATTAGATGATGAAATTTCTAGTGAAAGAGTTCCTTCCCAGGCGAGGACTCATACTCCCCTCACGGAGCCAAATGTTGGGGCTTCTGATCCAATCCCACCTAATAACAATACTAGAAGTTTGTCAGTAATCTTGCAGACAATCATGTAGCAAATTGAACAAATAATTTTGGATGCGGTGGCAAATTGAGTTGGAAGCAGCTCTATTGACAGGCAGGCCCTAATCGAGAGGGCACATCGAAACTTGGGAAGACTTAATGCACCAATATTTCATGGCAAATCAGACTCAATAGTAGCTTGTCTTTGGTTAGGAGAAATGGAGAAAAGGTTTAAAAGAAAAGGTTAAAACTTTGGATATTGAAAATGATTTTGTTAAAGTGACTATTGTTCCTTTTTACTTAAAAGATAGAGCAGATGAATGGTAGATGGGTCGAGCGATGATCCTAAATGTATGAAACTTAATATGGATAGACTTTAAGGAGGTTTTTCTCGGGAAGTATTTTCCCAATACAAACAAAAAGAGAAGAGGTGGGAATTCATGGAATTAATTCAAGAAAAACTTACGGTTGAGCAATATGCGCAGAAATTTGAAACCTATTCTCAATTTGCCCCGGAAATGGTATCGACAAAAAAGTTAAGAGTTAGAAGATTTGAGTTGGGACTATGTTCCTTTATTCACATGTTATTAGCCACGAACCGGTATGATACGTATGAGGCAATCATTGAGGCAGCCATACAATCGGAAGCGGCGAAA
Source organism: Embelia ribes (assembly GCA_001753735.1). Lineage (NCBI taxonomy): Eukaryota > Viridiplantae > Streptophyta > Magnoliopsida > Ericales > Primulaceae > Embelia > Embelia ribes. Next base: position 6,561 of record MKEJ01009054.1, read on the forward strand.
TTGAACGCTCGACGAATTTTTAAAGCTCGTGTAGCAAGGACAGTAGGATGGGAAGGAGTAGAGTCAAGCGTTACTAGTAAAGTTAGAAGTAGAAGACTATTTGGTCGAAACAGACATAAATATGAACCTAGTCAAAGTCAATCTCAAATGGAATCAAGTAGAAATCCGAATGAGAGTAAAAGGACAAGAGAGGCCTATACTCAAAACTTGCAGCAAACCCTATCAAGACATGTGGCTTCGGCCCCTACTAGTTCTAGGAATACGAATAACCCTGATGGATGTTTCAAGTGTACATATGTAAATCACCAAATTAGGAACTATCCCTAAATTCAATGTCGAAATTATCAAAATTGGGGATACATGCATTCCAATTGCCTAAATGTAAATACCCAGAATATGGAATAGTCTTTAGTACTCAGCCAACCCCAGTTTCGACACCATCTATTAGATCTCGTGCCCCAGCGGGGAATAGGGGACCTTGTAGGAATGCTCAGAGTGGAAGTCGACCTTCTGTGGTCCCAGCTCAGCCGTCTTCTGGCCTTGTATAGAGTCGGAAGAGCCTTATGAACTTCAAGGTATTTAGAATGTGTATTGTCAAAATTGCACAGGGTAGATTGAAGGTCATACCTTCTTGTATAACTTAATAGTAATGGACATGTACAACTTTAACATTATTTTGGGAATAAACTGGTTCATGTGATACCAGGCCATAATAGATTGCGATCGTCAACACTTGCTAACCCTTTTGGATTTGTGTGTTCGCTTTATAGGGGAATATAAATCCTTGAATCTTTTCGGGTGACAAGAAAAAGAAGACTTTGTTACCCTGCTTGCCAACCTTTCTGCGTCTGAAATTGACCCTTCAATTCGCAAATTTCCTCCTATCTATCAGAATTTCTTGATGTCTTCCCTGATGGTCTGTGTATGCTTTCATCCCCTCATGAGATCGAATTTTCAATTGACATTGTTTTGTGCATTGCCTCTGTTTCTATCGCTCCCTACCGTATAGCTCCTGCAGAACTAAAAGAATTAAGAACTCAATTAGAAGACTTACAGGAGAAAGGATTCATACGTCTGAGTATGTCACCTTAGGCTACTCCAACCCTTTTTGTTCAGAAGAAAGATGTATGCATGCTACTTTGTATTGACTACTGGAAACTGAATCTAGTTATGATCAAGAATAAGTAACCCTTTCCTCGAATAGATGATTTTTTAGACCAATTGAGAGGTTCAAGATGTTTTTCGAAAATTGATTTGTGAACGGGATATCACCAGTTTTGAATTAAGGAAGAAGACATTCCTAAAATTGCATTCAGGATGCAATATAGATATTATGAATTTTTGGTAATGCCATTGGGGCTGACAAACGCCCCAACAATATTCATAGACCTAACGAACAAAGTTTTCCACCCCTACCTCGACAAGTTCTTGATTGTGTTTATAGACAATATCCTTGTGTACTTACTATCGGAAGAAGTGCCCCAATAGCACTAATAAATAGTGCTATCAACTCTCTGAGAGTACTAACTTTATGCAAAGCTTTCGAAATGTGAGTTCTCGCTATCAAGAGTAAAGTTTTTCGGCATGTCGTATTAGTAGAAGTTGTATCGATTGATGAAGATAAAGTTGAAACGGTATTAGCATGGGAAAGACTAAAGAATATGTTTGAGATCAGAAGCTTTCTCAGCCTAGCTAGCTATTATCGACGTTTTGTTTAAGATTTCTCATGCCTGGAAACACTGTTGACCCACCTCATATGGAAAGGAGTTAAGTTTGATGGAACGAAATGTGTGAACAATCTTTCCAAGAATTGAAGAAGTGACTTACTGAAGCCTCGATACTTATTATTTCTGAACGTGGTAAGGAATATACGGTGTACTGTGACACATGTCATGAAGGACTGAGAGGTTTTTTGATGTAGACTGAACGAGTTATCGTATATGCATCCCGCCAATTGAATAACCATGAATTGAATTTCCCCTCCCATGATCTGGAATTGGTTGCAGTGGTCTTTGCCCTAAAAATCTAGTGGCATTATCTATATGGATAACGATTTGAGATCTTTTCAGACCATAAGAGTTTGAAATACATCTTCACCCCAGCATGATCTGAACCTTAGGTAGCGGTGATTGATAGAATATCTAGAAAAATGCGATTTCAATTTGTAGTATCACCATGGGAAGGCTAATATGGTTGCAGACACTCTAAGCCGGAAGATAAGATGCACCATAACCTATCTTGTAGTAAATGAATGGGAGATGTTACGGACATTGTGGGAATTTGGATTGGAGATGATGGAGGTTGAAGCATGTGTGATTCTGTGTTTTTCATGGTTACACCCGACTCTAAGTGAAAAAGTAGTGGAAGCTCAACATAATGACAAACAGTACAAGAAGTTGTTGAAGTAGAAGAAAATCAAGAAGTTTAGAGCATTGGTAATGACAGAGAACTCAAATACTTAAATCACTTATTTGTATTCGTGGCTATGAGAGAGAAAGTTTTATAACAATCGCATTACTCCTTACTTGTGGTACATCCAGGTGGAAATAAGATTTACCATGATGTAAGCAGAAAATATTGATGGCATAAGATGAAAAATATTTTATCAAAGTACATGGCTAGGTGTTTGATTTGCCAACAAGTGAAATTGGAGCACCAACGATCAGGCAGACTTTTACAATCATTAAAGATCCCAACTTGGAAATGGGAGCACATTACTATGGGACAACCAAAGACGCAACAAAAGAATGATACCGTATTGGTAATTGTGGATCGACTGATGAAATCAACATATTTTCTACCGACAAAAAAGATTGATATAATGGAAACACTTTTGCACATGTAGATACAAGAAATTGTATGATTACATAGAGTTCCTCTAATGATAACATCAGGTCGAGATAGTCGATTTGTTTCACAGTTCTAGAACGACATACAGAAGGCCTTTAGAATGAATATATCAATGAGTATATCATTCCATCCACAGGTAGATGGACAGTCTGAAATGACCATATAGACCTTAGAAGATATGTTGCAAGATTGCGTGTTGGATTTCTGTGGCCGTTGGGAAGATCACATACCATTAAATTAGTTCGCAAAAACAATAGTTACCATTTCGGCATCGGAATGGCACATTACAAAGCACTCTATGGACAACCGTGCAGATCACCACAGTGTTGGACATAAGCTGGAGATACGGCCTTAATAGGCCCAGATTTTATATGAGAGATGACTAAGAATATGAAACTAATCAAATAACTATTAGATACATCACAGTGCCAGCAAAAAAGTTATGAGGATAAATGAAGACAATCTTTGAGTTTGCTGATGGAGATCGCATATTTCTCAAAGTATCACAAAGAAAGGGCATTAAGCGATTTATATATATTCATCGTTGCATTCGTAGTCGTTATTTTGTTGCATTCGTGGATGTCGTATGTATTATGTAGTTGCATATACCTATCATAATCGGGGACTATGATTCGTTGTCATAGTGAAGCATTCGTAGTATTGCATTACCTCATAGTCACGGGGTATTTCTCGAAGTCATAGGAATCCATTCGTAGTGGAAAATTTTGTTCTCGCGAGAGTGCCGGTACACATTCTCTTCAATTTGATTCAGAACTCACTGGAAGCCGGCACAGAGAGTAGTATACCGGTACACCGAGAGTACCAGTACATTGAGCTTGTGTATGGATACACAAAGTCCATTTATTTTTCCATACCTTACTGGGAGCCGACACATAGAGCTGAGTGCCAATACAGAGCTATGTACCGGTACACCAAACTTGTGTACCAGTATACCCAGTCCATGTAAAAAGGTCGTGGACCCTATTACTTTTTGACTTTTTAACATACTTTCCTCTTCATTTTCTTATTATTTCTAAAATTAGAAATAGGAGAGAGAGTGTGTGAGTCTATAAAATACAAAAATGATTTGGTGATTATACATCTATATTAGAGGTTGATCTACGATAAAAAAAAAAAAAAAAGTTTCTCTCCCATAAAAAAAAAAAAAAAAAAAAAGTAGATTTTTGAAGTTGTAGAATCGAGAGGTACCTTTTGGTCCTAATTTTGTTCTCTCTTTCACTCGTTTTATTTTCTCGCTTTCCTTACCCCTTCGGGTCCAAGAAAATAAAGTTGGTATAAATGTTCATTGTATCAAATAGGTGCTTTTCTTGGCTAAGTTCGTCTCGTTTTGAGGGTCGTAGTTAGATCAAACTCGAGATAGAGCGTTTTGGAGGTTTTCAGGGGATTTCGTCTAGCTTTAAGGTTCAGATGGCTTCGAGGCTTTCACACTTTCTTATCACCATTACGAGGCATACATATTTATGTAAGAATCGTCAATTTCTATTCTCGTTGAAATTGTCTTGATTTTTGTATCGAGTTACATTAAAATAAATTATCCGAATTTATTTCTTATGTTTCGTAGATGACTTTTTTTTTATAGGTTCGTCTCGTTTCGTATGGTGTAGAAAGCTCGTTATGTCTTAGACGTTCGAAAGTATACGCATGAAGGTACGGGCAGAAACGAACAATATTATAAGTTTGAATGTCTATACGTAGATAGGATGTACATTCATGTTTAAGCTTTAAGTGTAATATTTATTTACATATGAACTTCGCTTTCCCCGGATGTCTTATGTTTATTACGTTAAATGTGGCATCAATAATACATGTATTAAGTTAAGAATACGTTTCGTCATATTATATGTAATGTAGGTCACCGATGTGGTGACATGCTTTTATGTAAGTATTTTGAAAGATGTATGTAAGTATTCGAGGGATGTATATAAGTACTAGAAAGACGCACGCTAGTACTTGAGGAGGTATGCTCATAGTTAAACAAGGTCACGTTATGTCATGACATACATGTATGATGTTATACAATATGGAAAGTGTATAAGTACGCATTATAATGTAAGAAAGCTAAGAAGTATAAGATGGCTATGTATGATTAAGTATCGGTAGCATATTATGTATGAGTATTCGTAACATGTTTATTGAATAAGCATGAAACACTTGTACGTTTTTCAAGTCTAGTTTTCTTGTTATACTTGTACATTTTGTTGTACCTTATAATCAAGATTAGGCCACATTACATCGTGGCAATTATGTAAGTAAGTATAATGCCAATACATATCATCATTTTGTCGTGGCATTTATGTTAAGTGAGGCGTAGGGCGTAGCATGATCATAAGGCGTTTGGCGCATCATTCATGTTCATAAGCATGACACGAACATAAGCATTCATGTTACATACATAAGCATTCATGTTATATTCATAAGTACACATGCTACAATTATAAGTATATGGGAATAAGTTACCTAAAGCAATACAAAACGCCCGATTTGTTTTAAGAAAAAGGGGTATAAGGAACACCCCCCATTTTAAAGAAAATGTGGCATTTTTAAGAAAGGAAAATCCATACTTTAAGTTATCATTATGTCATGGCGTGACCATGGTTTTTGCTATCATTTTGTCATGGCGTAACCTAAGATTTCGTTATCGTTTTATCGTGGTAGGTCATAGAGGACGTTTAGTCATCAAAGACCTTACGTCGTCTAAGGTATAAGGAACACCCCATCTACATATGCATAAGTGCATTTCTTTATAGTTGTAGTAAATGAGATAAGTCTCGTATGCATAAGTGCATTGATTCGTAGTCGTAGTAAACGAGATAAGTCTCGTATGCATAAGTGTATTAATTCGTAGTCATAGTAAATGAGATAAGTCTCGTATGCATAAGTGTATGAATTCGTAGTTAGTATGGACGAGTTAAGTCTCGTATAATTATATACGTGATTCTTTAAGTAGTAGGCCTGGACGAGTTATGCTCTCGGATACGGATATTACTTCGTAGGTAATAGTTGTATGTGTTACACTCTTACTTAAGTGGTAATAATTATAAAATGATTATGTTTATTTTTCATGTTATATACATGCTAATTACCGCTTATTGTCAAATTTATTATTTTGTTGATTTCTGACCTATATATTTTCTTTTTCTATTATATATCATTATAGGTCCAGAGTTTGGCTCAAGACATACTAGATAAGCTATGGAGTTGCTTATGCAGGGATACATTTTGTAGCCAAGGGCTATTTTTATATCAGCTTATGTTATCTATAGTAGTGCACTCTAATTTAGCGATGACGTTATACACAAATATAGGTATGTTCTGACTCTTGTACACGAGATGGAGAACATACTTTTACCTTCCTTACTTTCATTTTGGCAAGCCTACAGCTTGATTTTGTATATGTAAATAGGGGGTTTACTTTTATTCGTAATGAAGCTGTATGTTTATGTATATACAGATTTTGGAGATTGTATTCATGAGCCATATTATGTATAATTATGGCATGATGAATGTGTAATCGGGAAATGGGTTGTATTAGTTATTATATATTTCTATACTTATATTTCATGTCCCCGGGTCACAGATTTGAGGGCGTGACAGTAAAGAGACATTTTTTTGAAGCTACAGCAAGGTAAGAAAAGTTGTCGGGGAATCAAAAGTAGCTATTGGAGAATCAAGAATAGGAATTAGGGTTGATATCATCATATTTTGAAAACAAATAGGTCACTATTGGTAGTGTCGGTAGAATGAAGGTTTACAAACAAGTCGGTACAAATACTAGTGTCAAACGAATATAAGTGAGCAGCTAATATAGAGGAAAATATTTTATATTCCGAGAAGAAGAGTCTTTCCGAAACTGAATCAAAAAAATAATAACCCTTATTTTCTATGCCATACCCTATAAAACAATAAAGAGAAGCTGGAGTTTCTAGTTTTGTTCTTACATGAGTTTGAAGAAGAGCAAAATAGATACAACCAAAAGGTTTGAGACCATGATAGATAGGCAGAGTACCACAAAAGTGTTCATAGGGTTCAGTTTTTAAAAGAATGGTAGGAATATGATTAATGGAGGTGTAAGAGCAACTTCCCTCCTAATATGTTTAGGTAAGGTAAAAGAGATGAGCAGGGCACGAACAATGTCTAGGATATGATGATATTTGCGCTCAGCATGACCATTTTTTGTAGGGGTATTAGAAAAATATCATTGAATAATACTACCATAATGTTGTGTAAGGTCAAGAAACTCAAATTAGCGATATTTTATGACATTATCTGTGCGAAAGACTTTGATAGGTCGAGAAAACTGGGTTTGTATAATGTTATAGAACTAAAAATATACTTTGGCAAGATCAAGCTGATTTTTCATAAGATAAATCCATGTAAAGCGGAAAAAGTTATCAACAAAAATGAAAAAATATTTAGATCCTCCCATCATAGAAGTAGGCAAAAGTCCCTAAATATCAGAATGAATGAGGTTAAAAGGAGCAGTATAAAAATCGAATCACTTTTGTTGAAAGGTAAAGCAGATTGTTAGGTAAATTGACATGATATATAATCGACATGATATATAATCAACATGATCCACTAGAATAGAGCCCAAAACAATACTAGACACCAAAAAGTGTAAATGACAAACATGAACTGGACAAGCATGTGAAAGACTTAATCTAGAGTTAGTGGAAGTAGAAGATAGGTTTAAGAAAACAGTGACTAGATTTGGCGGTAGACGAAAATCCTGCAACTGGAAAAGATATCCCACTTTATGGCTTGTTCCAAAAAACTTTCCTATCTTAACATCTTGAATTGAGCAACCATGTGAATAGAAAATAACGCTGATTCATAGATTACATAATTATCCGATAAAAACAAGGTTCATACTCAATTCTGGTAAAAGATATGTCTAGACTAAAGTGGTTGAGTTATTGACAACTGTGCTAATGTGACTAACATACATAATAGATCCAATACTGATATATATAACAAGTGCATACGAATGAGATTTTTTTCAGTAAAGGAAGTACAATCGGAAGTCAAGTGATGGAAGCAACTGGAATCAAGACACCAATAATTACTTAATGTGGTTGAGAAAACAATATGCCTAGTTGGCATACTTTTTGAACAAGAAATAATTTGCAATAGCATGGAAGTTAAATCACAGGCAGTTATCGAACTTCGAGCTGATTAGTGATCAATGTTGGGATTTACCGAAGTAGGGAAAAAATGAGAATTTCTACTATTACATGGACATTCGTTATTAAAGTGACCCTGCTTGCGATAGAAATGACACAATCGAGTAGGGCAATCTCGAATAGAGTGATCATGTTTGTGACAATAAGCACATGTAGTGTGTATAATGGTCGTAATGAACAACAAATAAATCGAGGCAAATTATGAAGAAACAGATATCATGTATGGATTCAGAAGATTGAAAAACCTTATGAACTAGATTAATTTGATAAAAAGCTAGTAAGTCAATGAATAAACTAGTGGATCGGGGAATTGTGAACCAACAAACCAGTGAACTAAAAAACCACTAAATCATTGAACTATTTAACCCTTGAACCAATGAACATATGAACCAGAGGACCTGCAAAAATGGTATACGAACCAATAATCCAAGCAAACAAACTAGTGAACTGAACCAACAATATGGGTAGCAGGTCGAATTCGGATTGAAGATAATGAACGAAACAAATATGTGAGAAAATTATATATTAATTGTATA
>MKEJ01009072.1:0-10963 GCA_001753735.1 Embelia ribes
TAATTGATCTTTACCTGGTTTTCGGGCATTGAGAAATGGAAACAATGCACTTTCCCTTACACCAAGTCATCATAAATGGGAAGTAAACCGGATATACACTCGTGCAATTCTCATTGTCCAGTGGATAGCACAAATCCCTCAAGAGCTAGTTGATGACGAACGCCCTTCACAATTTAACCTTTCTATCACACTGGATTTAGCTCATTTCTCCCTTGAAGATGCATCTCAAGTTTCTGGATCCGCTGCCAAAGCCTACAAGCTATGTAAGTGTTAGCCAAAATCCTACAAGCTTTGTAAGTTCTAACACAGAGTGATAAAATTCACAGTATAAAGTTTGGAAAAAAAAAATTACAATTAAAAATCAACAAAAGCTTATTTTCCTCTACATTGGAGCAGCTACATGGATCATCCATGCAAAATCAGATGAAGCAAGGGCCATGTCATTTGTTAACCCACAAACTGACATTTTTTTCCAAATAACTTCCACTAGAGACAACTTAGGCCTACCCGAGTCACCGATCATAAACTCAACTAATTGTATCTTATTCATGATTATCAATTTCTTACGAGATGCGAAACGATCATACGATATGATACGTTTTTTAAGGTTTCCATATGTATCATTGCTTTATCTCTATTTTGATTAAATATCTTTCGATACGTGTCGGTCTCTTACGATATGAAACTATCAGACATTTATCACCGATATATATACACTTACCTTCATAAATTAAGAGAGTGAGTCGAAACTTCCATATCAAAAATTGAATTGAATAGCGTAACTCATTTATAAAATAAATCCATAAAATTATATTCTATATCTTTTCCCATTACAAAATAAAGAAAAACTATAATTGTAAAATCTTCAATTAATTAAAAGAAAGAGAATAATTGACCGATCAAGAAAAAAATCAATTAATTGAGAATTAGAAAGAAATGAAAATTTAATAGTAGGTCGAATTTAGTTGTAATCGAATCGAAGAGACCATAGTCTATAGAACAAACTGACATTTGATAACTGACGAAGTTGAGCTCGGTACGTGTTGCCATGGAAATTTTGATTAAATTTAATTTTCTTATAGTTAATTAATTCCATGTTATAAGACCCAAAAGTCCAAAATATTGAGACGCCTGGAGTTTAAAACCTATAAATTTTATAAATCAGCCTATATATTCGGGTCCAAATTTCATAATCCCTAAAACTCTAATGCCCAAATTTCATAACTACCGAGACTCTAAGGCTTAAACTTCATTAAACCGCGAGGCTCTATGTCCAAATGGTACAAACCCTGAGGCTCTAAGTCTGAATTTCAAGACTGAACTTCACAAACCCTGATACTCTAAAAGGCGAACTTTGGGTCTAAACTTCATAACCCAAGGCTATAAAGCTCCAAACGTTAGGTCCGAACTTTATAAACCCTGAGGTCGTAAGGTTGGGTCTGAACTTTATAAACCCCAAGGCTTTAAGGACCGAACATCACAAACCCCGAGATCCAAACTTTATAAACCCTTAAGTTGACAAAGCCCGAGGTTGTGAAATATAAATCCTCGAGGCTTCGGACAATGATACCTGTAAATACGAGGTAAGTCCGGAACACATGAATAAAATCAAAAGATAAACGTTAGTATGACAACTGAGGAAATAACTCAATGAAAGATAAGTATTGTTAAGAGAATCACTCAACACGTATTGAGAAATAGGAAGATAAACACTGTTGAGAGAATCACTCAAACGTTCAAAAATATTCTCCCAAGCCCTCTATAAATACGAATTGATAAACAAACCAACGGGAATGACTTCTTTTTTACTGTAAGGCTGAAACGCTACAGAAAGATTCAGAGCTACCTCATCCCAGAGTTCAAGTTTCAAGTTCAACCAAGATAGAAATGTATAGGTAAAAGGTTCCAAAATGGCAAGTATATTTCTCATTCATCATTAAGTAAAGAGAGGGTTTAAAACCCAAAATATTAACAAAAATTTTGTTATTGAAAATTTATGTATTTGTGTGTGTTTTATTTCTTTTACTACGTTCTTTATTAATCGGAGCTCACCAAAATGTAATTAATGATTTTCATAAAAATTGAAAATATGAATCTACAATCAAATAATAAATACTGCATAAGCAGTGGAATTTTGTGACACATATATAATTTTTATAAAACCTCAAAAGGTTTTAAAATTTGTGTCTACAAATATTTGGCACGCCCAGTGGGACCTATTTCTCCTCCCATCTTTTAAAGAACATAAAAAAAATAAATACAAACAAAAAATATGTTTATTGACATTCTTACTTGTTTTAGGGCTTGTCAAAGAGAAGAGGTCTTGGAAGGAGGTGCTGTTAACGCTTCCTCCTAGTAGAGTTTCTTAGCATATGCTCTTAAGGTTCGAAAAGGTAGAAATTGTTGCATATTCTAGCCATGGCTTTGGTAGCACCCAGATGACCATGGAATCTTTCAGATTCTATTGGTCCAAAAGGATGACACCAACAAAAATTCAGAAGGTTTTGGAACCTTCGAGATTCTCAGAGTCTTTTAAAAAAAAGCTTGCAATCAACTCTATGGCTCTAGAGGCTAAATGGTTCTTGGGGTCAAAAACTGATATCCAAATGACTCTTGAGTTTGCTAGGTTAATGTGCCCCAGATCCCACAGGACCTGGCACGCATTAGATATGCAACACATCACCATAATATGAAAAAGCATAAGCTGCTAAATTGTTTTTAAAAAAACTTTGTTTACATTATTATATTGCAAAACTAAGTTATGATAATTACACTGCTAGTAAAAACCTAACTCCTTACAACTACCATAGTCATTACTATATTCATATGCCTTACATATATACATGAACTCAAATAGGCCAGTGAGGCCCTAAACAACCTTCAAGAACGATATCCTTCATGCTAAACTCTTTATTCCCCCATCGCCTTCCAGCAACCAATCACATGCAAGAATGGGGTGAACCTTCAACAAATCTCTTATCTGCTAGTCTCCATAACACATAAACATAGCAGGCGATTATGGCATTTTTAGAGTATAAATAACCTGCTAATTGATTAAGGCATATCAAAATAACTTTTCATGATTAAAGAAATTTTTCATTAAATCATAACCACTTAATAAATTCTTTTTCATCAACCCAAAATCGTTTTAAAAAAATTCAACTTTTTGTCATTTCGCATACCTTCGCGAGCACATCTACTCAAACTCATCGCAACCCCCAAATATATGTCAGGAAACACCCACGCTCAATAAGACAGTACCTTAAGACCTAAGAAGATAGTATCACGGGATTTTCATGCATAAGACCCGAGAAGACAGTACCCTAGGAGCTTATGCACAAGGAGGAACCTCTACACACCCAGAGCCACTCGTGTGACCCGACCAAATTAAGTTATAGTAGAGAAACATACCTCCCTAAATTCAGCTTCAACAATCCTCAACTTCAAAATTCACAGGGATTATCTTAGTCCCAGGTTTTTAAATTTCACAAAGGACTATCCCTGCTATAAGTGAATAATATTTCCTGACACACATTCATACGCATACGCAAACGTCTTAACTCTTACTCAAAGTCAAAGCTTCCATAGGTATTTGTTTTCTAGTTATTTAACTTATCACATCGCCATTCCGTACTATATACTTATGGTGGATGAAAAATATTTACTTTGTTTTCTCATTAATTTCAATGCGTGTGCTTACTCGTGTATTTCATACATGATATGCACAATGTTCTTCTTACACTTACGTCAATGCAACTTAATAGCTCAAGGTTTTCTTAATACTTTTATATGTATAACGAACCTTACCCAAACAGACCACGCATTATCGTTTTCAATATCTATGTATCTTAAACCACTACCATTGAGAAATTTCAAACTATCTTGAGACCTTCCATCGTACGTCTATAAATTCATATCAAGAATTAGAGATATACCAAGTTAGAATTCTAACGTACTTATACTTACTCCAGGCTCTTTAGGGTTATTTTTAAATAGGTCTAAATGACGTACTTACCCTTAGATCTTTATAGGAATTCTTACTTCGATCACTTAGTCTAAATATTGGTATAATTTTATATTAACTCCTAATAAAGCTCCTTACAACACTTACCATTCAACTTTTATCCTTCTTGGGTCATCACATGTAATTGTTCAACTGATATCTCCCAAATAAGTCAGGTTATACTCGTCAAACCCTCAATATTAACTAGTAATCTTCGTGTCGTGGTCAATAGTTTTCATCCACTTATCAAGTTAATCCCCTTTTACCTTGCATCTGGGCTCTTAATAATACTATATTATTTTAATTGCTTAATTCATCTTTTGTACGTAAGAGTGTTTAAGCCACGTCTGTATTGTCACTTTTTGGATATCAACAGTACGACATATTGTTCACCGATTCCATCCTTTCTTATATTCTCGCCTTACCACGACACACTAATACTCCCTTAGATTCATTAAAGCAACACCACCCAAATTTTCTTTCTGATGATGTAAAGATGGCATATAAGTCGTCATACTCTATATGTCTCAATATGGATCATCATGCGCACACGAAGAAATGTTATAGTATAAAAAAAAAAAATATGGTGTTTAGCCAAAATCTCAAAGGTTGTTTTATTTTACCAGAGAAATATCCTAACCATACCTCTATTTCTTCAAGAAGTAGTCTTGGTAGGTCATATTGCTCACATGTAGGAGCAGTTCCATCATCGTCATCACCAAACCTCCATATATCAGGGGTTACACGGCTAAAAACTTTCCTATACAATCAGTCAACTAGTGAGACAAATTCTACTCAATTTTCAATTTTCCTAACAAAATATGCCGATTGGTGAGAAAAATCGACTAATCTGTTGTGTACCAGCCCAAAAACTTAGTTTCTCAGGTTAACGGCGATGGTCTTACCTAGTTCATGTGTTGTTGCATCCCGAAGAAGCTCGACACTACTTTTTAAAGACTCCATGGCCGGGTTTTAGGGTTCTCTTTTAAATTTTGAGTCAAAACCTACACCGAAAGTCGATATTTCATCACATTATAACTATTACACTTAAGCTTGCTATGGGATGTACGTGAAGGCATGGGTTGTCCTGCCTTATAAGTGATGTCCCAGCTTGCTAAACATCACCGTGTTAATGTCTAAGGTTTATTCAACCTAGTTATCCCGTCGAGTGGCTGGGGTTCGGCTCGGTTTCTTTATTTCTTCTCTTCCTCACTCTCACTCTCACCTCGCATACATACACACACATATATTGTCTGAATTGGGCAAGGGTTAGGGGGTATTTATAGGGTTTTTCCGCGGTAAAGACACTGCCACTTGTCAACTTACAATTTCAATCTGAATCCGTCGATTGATTTGGAAAATCAATCGATTATTTTCCCCACTTCTTGCTCAATTGGTGCATGCTGAAATTGCGGAGTGTGGTGCGGGATTTTGACACGCGTCTGGAGAGGTGCCACTCTCTGAATACCCCACTGACCAAATCAATTGACATATTCCTTATTATCAGTAGACTGATTGCCCAATCAACTGATCCTTTATTAAATCGGATGGTCAATAATTTTTAGGTTATTACACGTGGCAAGTTCTCTTTTTAGCAGAGCTTGTTTTGGGCAATTTCCAGTAATCTATATCAACTTTCACTCAAACGTGAAATTTGGTACCAACGTTGAACAATACAATCACTAATGATCCATATCGTATTCACATCTCTAATATATTTTCGAAGTAGTATATATGTATGTATGTACAGTAGGCAAAATATTATAGAATAAATAATTAATTTGTCCCAAAAAATTAAATATCAACGTTAGTCAACATGATGTTAGACTTATTGAATGACTATATAATCATCAACTTTTTGCTAAATTGTAAAATTAAATAGGCTTGAAAGGCTGAGATAACACATAGCAAAGCCAGATAGACCCAATGGGAGAGAGATGGACCACTTTAGTTCTTTTCAGTTCGGATGACAGACACACACACACACACGTATATATATAGAGTTTTTATTTATTTGTTTGTTTTATTTTATTTTGAGATTTGGTATATTAACCAGCCTAACAAAGCATATTTTTGAGTCACGTGTTTCAGCCAAACTCTTATCACTAAAAAAAGGCTACTTTTCCTCTAGGTGACGTGTTATTTTAATTGAAATTTTTGTTTTCTTTCAATTTGATTATCACCAATTCAATCTGCATGGGCTAGTGCCATTGCACTCATGGGCATGGACCATATGCTAATAACTATCTAACGATGAATAACTTTTAAATATATATGTAAATTTGATTTTTGTTGAACTTCATTTAAAAAAATTATATTGATATGTTGTCAAAGTATAACTCCATAGTGCTCCACTGATTGGTTCTTGAATATATGATAATAATGTATTTATTTTGCCTCATGCGTGAAAATATAATATTTCGAACTTTAATAGTTCGATCGATCCAACTAATACTTTGATCAATCACACTTCAGGGGTTGGATTTTCAACCTCTCGATTGAAGTTCGATCGATCAAACTCCCTCCACTTCGAATTATTTGTTGGCCGAAACACAAAAGTTGTAGATAATTAAAATAGCTTTCCATTGGTATTTTATAGGCATAAATCGGACTTAAGATTTAGGAGTTATGCCCAAAATACCAAAATGTTGTTCGGAACGTATTATTCAGAAAAGTTACTTCGCGTCAATTGAAATTATAAACTCATCGAGTATCTTCTCAACACTCGTTATATTGTTAAATATTTCATTTCAAGTATGTAGCCCTTAAATTTTAAAATGAGATCTTACAATTATTGTATTTAACATTAGCGTTATTAATTTTGGTAATATTTGAAGTCCTAACTTATTCAGTTATTCCCTGTAAAATTTATAAAGTTAAATACTAGTATTCAAATTGCAATATTTTTTTTATTAAAAATAAGACAAATGAATAAATTAATCCACGTAATTGGAGAGAATAAAGTAACTCCAATCTCAAAGAATGATATTGATTTTATTATTATTATTATTTTCTTCTTTTCTTAATTGGATTAGGGTTAACAATTGCTCAGTATTAATAAAGTTTATACAAATGGATAAAAGCTGGAGAAGAAAGTCCTGACACTCTTAAAATGGATGTAATGGTGAATCGAGACTTTTGAATGGCATAAATAAAATCTAGTAATAATAAGAAATTAAAAGAATAATTATGTAGTAATTACTACTAATGTTGTGTACCTCGAAATATCAGTATTTTTAAGAGAGTGACTTTTAATCTAGGAGTGAGATGGTGCCACGTGGCGGGTTGATGGACCAGCTACGAGTCTATGAAAGTATGCTAGACAAGCGCGTGTGTTGATCCTCAAAAATATCTACTGCTGGGTGCAATTGGGTGATTAAAGAAAGTAGGACCAACTTCGTAAATTTCACTTTCTACGAAAAGTTATCTTTTTTTTAATTTATTTATGTACTTGCAAGTTGTAGCACGGAATGTCTGTTGTGGACTAACAAAAAGTTTAAATGTTTAGTAAATAAATAAATCATACGTATTTTCTTAATAAAATTAATTGGCAAGGGATATAAATTGGAGTTATTATGATATTCGACATAATCCGGACGACTCTACCATATCCAGCATAATGGCAAGGGATATAAATTGGGCACTGTTTTGAATTTTGAGGAATATATGGGATCTATACCTCTCGACTATAAAGATAATTCGATCTAAAGTCCAAATTAAAGATCAATAAATTGTTTAACTATATCAGTTGGCGGGGAGTGGCCATAGGAGAAACAACTGATTATCTCATATATAGACAGTCAACTCTTGAGTCTTTAGTTGGTATGCATATTCCCATGTTCGATTCTGAAAAATTTGGGATTTGGGGTAAATAATAATAAAAAAAATGTCCTTTACATAGATAAAAAAAAATTTAAAATTTAATCACCCAATATAATAGACTTTTGGTTATTATTATATAAAAATTACATCTCATCTGAAATTATTTATTCTTTCATTTTCAATGCCGATATTTTTTAATATATTATTTTTGATACTTAAAATTACTAAACCGAACAAATTAAGCGGTAATAACAGCCAAAAGTGTTACCCTTTAGAGTGACTTTATTTTTTACGCTCAACGTTGACATTTTTCAATATATTATTTTCAATAATCAAAATTGTAAAACCGAATAAATTAAGTTATAATAATAGTCAAAAGTATTATCCTTTAGAGTGACTCTATTTTTAGAAAATATAATATGATTCAAGATAATTTTGAGTTAACCAAAATGGTATAACGGTTTATTAATTAAAAATTCTAAAAAATAGAAGGTAAAGATTGAGTATCTCTGAAACCTATATTGATACAGTAAAGATTATGAATATGTTATATCAAATAGAAGTAAGTTCATACAAAATTTAAAAATTTTTGGAGACTCTTATACCTTATTTGGGAAAAAATATATATTATATAAAAATAAAATAGCAAATAAATGGATAATTACCTATAGATAAAAATTTGTTGGTCTTTCAAAACTTTTGCAATCTATACTCTCTCTTGAATTTTCAGAAATATTTTAAATAAATAATAAAAAAAAATTTAGACTTCCTAAAATATTTAGGCCCCTGAAAGGTTACCCTGGCTGTCCACAGTCCTGTATGTTGAGTATACATGTATGTATTGATACCCAGACCCAACACCTATCCTACAGGTCTTGATCGAATGCTTATGTTGGGTTCACATCCAAGAGTGAATAGGTAATCATTCCCTCGAAGCAGGTTTGTTCTTGCTCATATCTAAGTCCATCGCAAAATTTTGATACAATAGTTTATATTTTTTTTAATTTATAACTTCAAAAAATATATATGTATATAACTATTAGCAAAAATTTGGAAATGCTGCGATTCAAAAATAAATAGTAACATACTAGTACTCACTGTCAGTAGCACCAAACCCACTCCCTGCATAAGCTACTAAACATTAGGGACCATGACAATGGTTCCAGTTCCCAATGGCAACAACAGACTGCAAACCCATTTTATTATGTAATAATAATATTAATGAAAAATAAATTATTTCGTACATATTTATAAAAATATTTTTATAATTTTTTATTATAAAATTTTATTTATGCGTCTAACATTTTAACTCGTATCCTTACTCAGAAGTTTTTGAGTTTCTACCCATTTTCTACATGAAATAAAAATACTAATGGACAAAACCTAATTTTCATTTGAATATTAGTATTATATTTATGCAATATACAGATGGACTTGTCCCCCTCTGCAGCTCCTCGCGGATTGAAAGGAACGGGTATTGGGTCAAAAGCATCATGATTTGGTCGAAGCTTCATCTAGACAGGTGGTATCTATTGAGTGCGATAAAAAAATATATTTTTTCCACCACCAAATTCTTACACTTCATCATCAAATTCTTACACTTCATCGAAAAAAAAAATATATATTTTTTCCACATTATAATCATTATTCTTTTACCCCCAACCACTTGTTCACTTTTAAGCAGATAAAAAGGATACAATAAGTCATTTGTCTTTTATTGAATCGATTCGTTTATTTAGAGTAAGATTGTGAATAATAATTCATCTGTTCGCTTTATTTAGCGGTCATTACGAAATAACAGTCTACTCGAGTGTGAGCTTGTGTTAGTAGCCTGAAGGTGTGAACGATTTTATGACATTCCTTAAGATTTAAATTATTCTTAGATATACCCATAAAGGGGAGATTTAACTTTTAATGGCTTAATGCAAACACATCACAAACCACTTGAGTTTTCTAGTTGTGGATAAGTCCTTATCCAAAGCACCAATATATAAAATTAATTCCCATCTTTTTTGGGATAAGCCATAGCTGCCCAAATGAAAATGGGGTGTGGAAATTGTCCTATAAAACGAAAATGAGAAACTAGCACTTAAAAATATTAAAAAAATAAAAATTATTGATATTATAATTAGTTACATATATAACATATAAATTTACAATAATATTGATAATATATATAAAATAATTGTTTGTAACAATAAAAATGTTCATATATTTTCAAGTTAAATATTTTTCCGATACATAGGAATATTTTTATTATATAAATATAACTAAAAAGTAATTATTTTATTTATTTTTGTGAGTTTATTAATATTAATAAATTATATGGCATTGAGTTTTTGTTAAAAATTTCGAAAATACAAAATTTCTGTTTGGAAATAGTTTCGGGAGAAATGAGTTTTCAACGTTAATATGAGTTTTCTTGTAACTAGGGGATAAGCATTCACACCTCCTTCTAATCATATGTTTAGTCCTAATCTAAAACTTCTACCATCTGAAGGTGTTTACTTAAGATAATGGAGCAGACCGAGGTCGACATTATTATAAACCTTTTGATTAAGCCTACTATGTTGACACTTTTGTTTTAATTAATCAAGAGAGGAAATCAAATATGATAAGTGTTGACTTAAATGACTTGAAAATACATGTATATACGTGTTCAACTTGAGAAGGTATGCATCTTATAATTATAGTTTATTATTCAATCAAGTCTAGATTAATCCAACTAAAACTCTTGTTTCATAAATGGCAAAATTGCCACTTTAGCCTATATTGACCTTGTTCATGTTTGGGTTATTTACTAATCGAGTGGTATATATTCTATCTAGGCTTTGTTGCGTTGTAACAAAATGTCTTTTTAATGTACTCAATGGACATTATTATGAACCTTTTGATGTGAAGTGTTCTTTGGTATAAAGGTAACTTTTTAATGTACTCAATACATTGTAAATTCCAAGACGAATGTGCTACATAAACTTACGTATGAACTATATGTTTGTATATCAATTTAGGAGTGACAAATTTTATAGCGTACCGTTGTTTAATTTTCATACCCGAACACGTTTAAATGGACAATAGTTCTTTGAATGTCAAGATATGGAGAAACTCGCTTGTTAAACAAAATATTAATTCCATCGC